>FIZV01021564.1:0-16850 GCA_900050545.1 Trionymus perrisii | reverse complement strand
CTCAAAAAAATTTTTTAAAAAAAAAATTTTTTGAAAACCAGCCCTTTTTTTTTTTTTTTTTTTTTTTTTTTAATTAGAATGACTTTTATACAATTTATCAGGCATTTTATTAATACTGACTTTTAGATATTTTATGAAACTCATAATTTTTTTAAAATTTGAATGAATTTCGGGCATTTTATCGATATTTTGTCAAACATTCTGAAACATAGGTATAACTTTTTTTTTAATTTTAAATTTTTACTTTCAAAATTTATAAAATTGTTTTTAATTTTTAATGACTTTTAGATATTTTGTATACTTGAAGCTGATACGACTATTCATAATAGTAAGTATTATAATGAAAAACGGTGCAGACCAATGCACATTTAAAAAGTTCTATAGGTACCCTAATTGATTTGTAGAGATTTCAACTATTTTCATTTTTTATTTTTCAATTTTCCTCGTTAAAATAAAAAAAATTTAATTTTTTGGAAAATTAACAAAGTCTTCTGTTCAACGAAAAAAATCTACTCAAATTTTTAGGAAGAAAAATCTCTACTTTTGAGGGAAATTTTTTTCAACTTTTGAATAAAAACATTTTTTAAGCAAGTAAACCTATTGCGCTCGTTGATCTTGCATACAAAATAAATTATGCAAAACTATGTTCAAAATATATAAAACAGCATTTCTTATTTTTTCAGAGAACATCATTTTTATCGAGAGACCAGATAGCAAATTGGGAACATAAGCTGGATTATCAGGATTGTCCATTTTGTTGGATAACCACGGAGGCATGAAATTAGGTATCAAAGTGATCAGAGGAATTTTTAATTTGGTAGCTTGACATCACATAAAAAATTTCAGTAGGTAATAAATACGAGTACGTCAAGTTTTTTGCCAATGTTGAATAATTCCATCAGAGGAACGCATTCTCCAATATTTTTGTATCATGCTGGAATAATGAAGAGAGGAGATTCGTCAGAGAAACTGTGATAGCACTGCAGTCACAACCAAAACTGGTGGTCCAGAATTATAAAATCATTTTATCAACATAATTTTCTGCTTATCTTATCAATGAAATATGGATTTGATAATAGAAACATTTTCATTTTTGCGGCCATCCTTCAAAGAAAATTTATTCATTCTTATTCTAGGAAAAGAATTGCGCCATAATTCTATACCACGAGTGTGTAACAAAGCCTCAAAACCAAAAAGCAAGATTTTTGCAGAACCTTCCATAGAGCTTTTTAAAATGAAAAAAAAATGACCTTAGACTAGCTCAGTGCCCATGAATAAATTTTTCAATACCCCATAAGGATAGTTTATTGCATAATGCTGTGTTTTAAAAATATTTCCCAATTGAACATCAACCCCTTCAAGTCACAATAATAATTTCTAATTTCAGAAGACATAATGAGATAGTATGAACTAAAAGAAAATTTAGAAAAAGAAATACAAGTACCTTTGGTAGGGCTTTAGCAGGTTTTATATGTATTCCGCTAATATCCACAACTCCTGGGACCAACGGTATTGGAGAAGTCGACAAAACATTAGCATTCACAAAAAGCACACTCGTATTGCGTACTATTTCTTCAACCGGAGGAGCCGATTCGAAAACACTTTTCACAGTCGAATCGTCAATTCTGCGTATGTAATACTTGTGAAGAATAATGGAGAGACAATAGATGAGGGTATTTTCCACTCTTTGGAAAAAATACATCCCTGGCATAAGCGTTGATTCTAAAATGGGTATATAGGAAGGATTATCAGTATTACCCATACGATCTGATAACCAGGTATGCAGAGTGGTAGACACGAATGTAATCAAGGGTACTTGAAATCTGGTAGCAAACATGGTCATTGAATCGCAAACGAAAGATTCGGTTAAAAATAAGTCAAATTTTTCGCCAGAGTTGAATAATTCCATTAAGGGAACGCATTGTGATATATTTTCGTATTTGGGTACGGTTACGAGTAAAGAGACGAAATTTATCAGAGAATTTGAACCCATTGAGGACATTAAATCCAGTGTTAGGAAATCCGGTGGGCTGGGCAGACAGTGCGAGATATCGACCTCCTTGTGATTGGGTATCTTGTCTTTTCTTGGGTACAGATTATAGACGGTAACTTCATGTCCAAGCTCAGCTAGCCGTACGAGTAGAGCATCAGGAATAGCGTAATGGCTCTTCGAGGGGAATGGTAAAACTGCTAAAATTTTGGACGATGAACCGACACTGAGATAACTCAAAAATACTAAAAAAATAGCCGGCAACATGACCGCACATTCGACACGCGATAAATTTAAGTGAAAATTTTAAGAACTGTGTTTTTAAGAAAACAGATTAAACCACGTTGTTATTATGACCGCGGCTTCAGAGAAACTGATTGTGAGTAATAGTTAAAGAGCAATGTTGTTTAAAGTGGGAATGTTTTAAAAAAAGGAAAACTTTTTTCTTCAGTGTTTTTCTTATCTCATATTTCTAAAAAAAATAAATTGATAATGCATGTATAACACAAAACTCCGCAATATGCAATACCCCTCAAACGACATTAGATGTCATTTTTGACATCTAATGTTAAAATTAGTCGGAATTAAATGCAACGTGGTGTCATTTTTGACACAAAAAAAATCCCAAAAGAATTAAAATTGTAATTGATGATTCTTGAAAAATTAAAGAATTTAAATACGTACTCTGCTACTCTCTTAATTTGAATCAGTAAAAATTTACTGATTTAAGAGGCGAAATTGAGTCACTGGTATATATCAGTGAAAAAGTACTGATTTGATTAGTAAATTTTTATTTTTGAATCAGTAATTTTTTCCATTATACTAATGGAATCAGTAAATTTTCACTGATTGAATCAGTAAATTAAAATTTTTACTGATTCATTCGGTAGTTATGGAAAAAATTACTGATTCAAAAATGAAAATTTACCAATTGAATCAGTAATTTTTCACTGATTGACGGTGAAATTCACTGATTACCAGTGGAATTTCAGTGGTATGGTAATCAGTGACTCAGTTTTCTCTATATTTTCATCAGTTAATTTTGACATTTTTGACTGATTCAAATTAAGAGAGTATACATACAAATTTCCACAAAAAGTTAAATTTTTGAAAATTGTAAAACTTTTAGAAGTTGCCCATTTTTCAGAAATTGCTAAATTTTTAAATATTGCCAATTTTTCAAAAAATGCTAATTCTTCCAAAAATTGTCAAGTTTTTAAAAAATAGTAATTTTTCAAAAATTGCAAAATCTTTACAAATTGCTGATTTTTCAAAAGTTGGTTATTTTTTAGAAATGGTGAACTTTTATAAAATTGCTACGTTTTTAAAAACTGTTAAATTTTTAAAAACTGTTAAATTTTTAAAAACAGCTAAATTTTAAGAATTACCAAATTTACAAAATAAATATTGTTTTTTTTTTTAAATTGCTAAATTTTCAAATATTGTCAATTATATTGCCAATTTTTCAAGAAAAAACTAATTTAAAAAAAAATTATTAAACTTTTAAAAATTTGTAAATTGTTCAAAAACGGACAGATTTTTAAAAATGACTAATTTTATAAAAATTGCTAATTGTTTAATAATATTGCAAATTTAAAATTGCAAAATTTCCACAAATTGCTGAATTTTTAGAAGTTACTAATTTTTCAAAAATTGCCAAGTTTTGAAAAACTTCTAAATTTTTAAAAAAGTACTTAATTTTTGAAAGTTGTTAATTTTTCAAAAACGAACAATTTTTTAAAATTGACAAATTTTATAGAAGTTGAAAATTTTTTAAAAGTTGCTAAATTTTTAACAATAATTGCTAATGTTGTAAAGCATGCTAAGTTTTCAAAAAGTACTAAATTTTCAAAGGATGCTAAATTTTTAAACTTATAATTTTATAAAAATTGCAAACTTTTAAAAGGGCTATGCTTCATGTTGTAAAAATTTAATCAGGTACTTTAAAAATGACTTGCTGGGGCTTAAGCCCTGTTAAATAATTACCATGGTCTATGCTTAATAAACTGCAATGGTTTCTTAATTTAACGACGAGAAAAATGTTCAAGTTCAGTGATCTATACCCCTCCCCGTCGCCATACATTCGATAAATTCATCGTAAGTAAATTAATCTAGGAGGGGGATACAGTCACCAACTTCAACTCAAAAAAAAAGGTATTTTCAACAAAATTATTAAATTGTTAAAAATTGCAAAATTTTCCAAAATTTTCGAATTTTTAAGAATTGTCAAATTTAAAAAAATTGTTAGTTTCTCAAAAATTAACAAATTTCTCAAAATTGCTGAATTCTTTAAAATTCGCTAATTCACAAAAATTACCTACTCAATTTCCAAAAAAAAAATATTTTTTTAAAATTGTCATTTTCTCAAAAACTAACCAATTTTTAAGAATTGCAAAATTTTGCAAAATTTTTGAATTTTTAAGAATTGTAAAATTTTCAAAAATTTGAAAAACGGGAGAAAAAATTGGACCGATTGATGATAAATGGGCCGCTAAATTTTCCTATTTCTGGATCCAGCCCTGAGTGCACCCTAAAAAACGAGTCCGTCAGTGTATATACGACCACGCATCATGCTCGATATGTTACCTCAGCAAATCCTTGAATCGCTCTAAGAACGAGCACGTAAATGGAATTATCAGTGGCCAGTAAAGGTATCAGCAAAGCGCCCATGCCAGCTATGAATTGGCCATAGCCGAAACTCTTTGAGGGTCCGAGTCTGATGATGAAAATACTAGAGATACCCGAAGAGATGAAATACGATAGATAGAATCCAGTCTGTAAATTGTTTTGTTCCAGGTTTGTCCAATTGAATTCGGCTGATTCCTGCGTACGTGCGAAGAATACCTAATCAATGGAAACATATGCGGGGATTTTTTTGAATAAAATTGAATGTAGGTACTTGTGGGATAGAAGGACTTGAATGTGTGGAGTCTTGGTCTTCTAGTACTGATGTGTTATGATGCAAAAGGTTAGATTTGTAAGATGATTCATTTTGTAGGATGGACGATAAACTTGGACTAATTGTAAAATCTTGACGAGCCATGGCTAAGATGGCGATATTCAAATCCGTTCTCAGCATGTAATTGACCATGAAACCAACAAAGCTCAAGATGTACAGTTTGACTCGAACTTGCATTTTTTCTGCAAAGGATAGAATTTGGAAAAATCAAGGTCAGCAGGCGAAATGAAACTCTATTAGTTTTTTTTTCACGTGATTGTATTTTATATTTGATGAAATTTTATCAGCTGAATAGGCAGAAAGAGAGATAATTGAAAAGTTTTTGCTCGAAAGAATTCGCTAATTAAATTAGTAAGCGTGTTTTCAATCGAGAAGATAAGATAATCGTGAGAGAATATTGAAATATTGAAAAGAGTGATAGTACTTACGAGATTTACGTGGTTGAGATTCTGAGTTGATGGAAGGTTTTGCTTTATCCGAGCGGGGACTCGATTTTATCAGCATATCTGTCAAAGGTGACTTTCACCCTTTGGATGGAAACCTGCAAAAATCGATGAAATCCACAGAAGCTGATTTTGCTTGATGGCATTGATTTCAAAATTACACTTTATCGTTGGATTATCATTAAAATGTTTCTTCTCTATCGAACGCATTACACCAAAAGGTGGATTTAATTTATAACGAAAGTGCTCGAAAGATCGAGAAAAAAATTATCAAATTTTGAGAATGTTCTAAGTACGACGAAAGTGCCTATATGAAAACGAGAAAGGTTTTTTGTGCTAATAACGATGCCATCGAAGACGTCGTTTTTCAAGTAAATGTATTCAGACAAATGTAAGCGTGGATTCGATTAAAATATATCCATGTTCCTATGTGGGTAGTTAAAGGTACAAGGGTCGATTTATCAATGTTATTCAAATATCTTTTATACAATGATAATTAATTATGTGACGTAGGCACTAGGCAGGTATTTCTATTTATACTATCAGGAGTTTTCCTTTCTCCTTTTGATCCGTTTTTAATTGAAAAATTTGAGAGAACTTACCAAAATTGGAAGTAAGGAATTTGTGCTACGAGTATTTTGGTATCTAGCCCGGGATTATTAATCTGAAAATAAAATACGAATTGTAAATTTGAATTAGGCGTTGAAAGGGCGAAATCTGGCTGAGAATTATTGTATGTTGAAACCGATGGTATAGAAGACCTAACGGACACACAAATAGCGACGAAATTTGCCTTGCGAATGGAAATATTTCACGCAATGAAATGTAGGAGGACAATCAACCAATGATGAGATTTAATATCAACGCGGCGTATTATTCCGGCACGAATTCTAAAGAAAATTCCCTCCACGGGTCCTCTCTCCTTGCTTTTCATTTCATTGAATTTGCAATACAGGCGCCACAGGCAGGCGCCCGGCAGGAAAACTTGATCGTTGTTTGAATTAGCTGGAATATAGATTTAAATAGAATCCCTTACCTTTTGCCTTGTAATTAAATCTCAGCTCGGTGTTAAGAATGGGAAATATCCGAGGAATTGTTGCGGAATAAATGTAAAAACGACGTGTGGAGTAGAAATTTAGGATGATGGCTCAGGTCACCTGAAAAATGAGCGAATTTTTTGTGTTAAACAATGGGCGGCGATGAATGTTGCTCGAACGATTCAATCCTGTAATTATTGAAACAGTTGTAATAGTTGGGAGATGATTAATGAAAATACGAGATTGTATTAATAAAAGGGTTGAAAGTACGCTTGAATGTTTTTTAGTTGCAAAACTCACCATTTTGCGAAACTGAATCTTGTAGGTATTGAAAAAGTTCTGGTTTGGGCCAAAATTTTCTTCTTTGTTAAAAATAACTAACGATGGAAATTTTATTTTATTCTATTTTTTTTTTTTTATTATACTGGGCGTGTATAATTACCAGGACTTTTACGCCCAGTGTCGGAAGGGGTACAGAAGGAAGAGGAGTTAAATCTGATGCTGCAGTTGGAGTTGCTTGGTTAAGAGGAGGATTTTTTCTATTTCTATTTCTGACTTCTGAGTCTAGAATCTTTGGGTCATTTTCGGAAATGGAAATTTTTTTTTAATTTAAAAAAAATGTTTGGTAAATTTACGAAATTTCCAACCTTAAAAAGAAAAAAAATAGAAAAATCTTTTGAAATTTCAATAAAAATAAAAATTTCAAAAATTGATAAAAATTAGAATTTTGCTTATTTTTTAATTTAAATACATTTTTGAAATTGTAGCAATTTTTTAAAATTGATTAATTTTTACAATTTTTACAGTTTTGAATTTCTTAAAAATTTTATGAAAATTCCAAATTCGGTATTGTCCAATTTTAATTAGGTACCTACATAAGTCAGGCGAATTTTTCAAATTTTCGATGTTTTAAAAATTTGTTGAAATTTTTAAAATTTGACGAGTGTAAGAAATTTAGCCAACTTGAAATTTTAATAAATTTTAAAAGTTCGATTAGTTTTTAAAATTCAATTTTTGATAGATAAAAGTATTGTGCTCGTAAGTTTCAAGTTTTAGTTAATTTTGAGAATTGGGTGAAAATTTGAAAAAATTTAATATACCTACACCTATCTATCTTCCAGATTTGTTAAAAACTCGAAATTTTGTTATTTTTCAATTTTTAAGCTTTACTTTGCCAGCAATGCCAGGGGGTGGATATCTAAAACTTTAGAAACCCGATATATTGGTAGCTTTTTCCCCTCATTAAAGGCTCGTTTCTGGCCAAAAAAAATCCCTCGAGCTTCTTGCCCGAATTGCACCACAATTCATTCATCGAATGAGTGGACTGTATTATTTTTAATAACATTGTATGAAGGAAATGAAAAATGGAATGGCTTAAAATAGTTGAGTCTGTACTTTTTGCAGGTTGGGAGCTGCCGATGTTCGAAGGATCAATAATTTTTGCCCACCTTTTTAGATTACGTAATCAAATCATATGGTTTGATAAGAGTTAGAGGTTGTTTGAATGATTCAAATTATCGAACAAGTAGTTATAATATCGAGGAAGATAATTCTTAACAAGTTGTGGTTGTAAACTTTTGTCAAAATTTTATAATTATTTCTTCTTTAATTTTCTTAAATTTTTAAACTCTTGTACCTCTAAAAAATGATATCAAATGATCGTTTCAAATTTCATAAATTTTATTAGTAATTTTGAAACTACTACGTTTCTTGAAAATTTCTCATTCTATGATATGTAACCCTGAACTATTCAAATCTTTGAGAAACATTCCTTCTTTTTCATGTTAGCCTACATGGGAACTGCACGTATACAATTATCGTCATTAAAGATAGAGGTTTATCTCTTCAATTGGTCTAGTGAGACTTGATTTCGGTGCAGAATTGAAATTAAATTATTTCAAATCCGAATGATTTTTTAAGTTATTTTATGTGATAATATCACAGAAAAGTTGTCCATAGAAGTACTATTCATCTATAACTTACCAAACTCCTTCCGTATGTTCTTCAAATGATTTTAACCAAATTAAAAAAATCATTCGCATCCGCTGCTGCATTTTAAAATCTAATTGATTGTTTTTTTTTGAGGATTTTTTTCGTTATTATATCATACAATCGATCATCGCGCCGGTTGTATAATAAAACAATACACGCCAGAAAGGAAGAAGAACCAGTAATAAACTAAGTACGTAATATAGAGAAATTCACCAACACTATCTTGGCTCTCAACACTTTAGCTAGATCTTATCGTCATTTATCAATTTTTTGTATTTGATCATAAATGCCAGATAGGAAATTTTCATATATTGAAATATACCCATTACAGTTTCTAGAAGATGATTTAATAAATTTTCAAAGGTGCCCCTACAGCGTATTTCGTATTTCATATGAAATTGAAATGTTACGTCAAAGGAAGGGGAGGAAGAAGAGTGTGGTTAATAAATTCTCGATAAAAAACGTACAATTTATTTTTAATAAAAAATTGAGGTAATCGAGGGTAATTTAATAACGTAATTCGTGCAATGTTTCCTCGTCGTTTTGGATCTTATCTTCGAAGGAATTCCATTTTTGGACTCGAGAGTCCCAGATGCATATGAATTGCAGACCTGTAAATATACTTATGGCGGCACTGATCAAGAATACTTTTTGCCATTGTTCGACAGTGTCCTGTGAAACAAGAGTTATTCATCAATCATCATGAGTCAAAGTTTCATCTTTATAAATAACTAAATTGAGAATATAAAATCTAAACCTAAAAAATATATCGCTTTTTAACTGTACAAAAATTTTGAAACTTTTGAATTGAATTAAACTGAAAATTCTCTCTGAACCTTTTAAAAAAATAAATAATTCACTCTTCCAAAAATATTACTGAAAACTTTGGGTTAATAAAACAAAAATTATGAAATTTTCAGAAAAAATAAAAAAGTTTTATGGTAAACTAGAAATTTGTACATATTTTTGGAAGAGTAAAGTTCGAGCTTTCCAATGGTACAGGTCCCAACCCCCTAACTTGATTATTTTCAAAGTTATAATTTTTTAATTGAAAAAATGAGAAAATCAATTTTTTCTTATGGATTTTCCGAAACTAAAACGATAATAAAGTTTACGCAATTGGAAAGCTCGAAATTTTTTCACCCAGAAACATTAATAAAAATAATACTCGTATGTTAATAGGAAAACATTTCTTGATTATTTGGAAAAACCGAAAAAATCAATCACTTTCGAACACGTTTTTTTCAAATATTTTTGCCCCCACAGCTCCCCCTGTCCACCTAGCAAGGAAATCAAATGCATCAAAAAATTCTAGACAAAATTTGCTATCCATCGCCGCAGAGTGCAACTTCTTATCTATCACGGTAATCGAGTGGCGCAAGCTCAAAAATGTCGAACAAAATCAAAAACGAAATTTTATTTAAGTTCATATTTTTGTCCCTGCTGCCCGGAGGGTACGCAAACCACCATACATCAACTCACAATGCGTTGCAGAGTTACTGGTTGGAAGGTCTTACTTCTACCCCGGAACACCCTGTATAATGAGTCGTAAATGGTAGATAAGTACTTGATATGTATGATACTTGGATCATACATATTCGTCGGAATATGAGTCAAAAAAAATATATATGGCGCAAGTTAGTCAGGTAGATACCCGATTGATTCCCAGACATTTACCCAAAGCCATTTTCCCGACACCCACACCCGAAACCCAGTTTCCCGAACTATTTTTCCGAAAGTACGTTTTCCCAACACCCATTTTCCCAACACCTATATTATAATCGACAACCGTTTCACAACTAAAAAAAAAGTTTCCATAGCACGGAATTGAATGTAGCATACGGGGTAGGTACTATATTCGCGACACGATTTGCGAAACAAAATAAACCTACGTGAACGGTACCCCTGCCAGAGGACGGCGCGGCGTCCTGCTGTTGCCCCACGATACCCTCCTGACATCCGGAACCAGCACGAGGCCGCCATCTATAAGAACCATCGAACGAACAGCGTCAGTGAGGGATGGCACAATAGGTTTCAGATTGTAGTGGGACGGCATCATCCGGACCTGTATTCTGCATTAACGGAATTGCAGAAAGAACAAGCGGATATCGAAAGCTGTATAGTAGAGCTTAGTTTAGGAAGGAAAGTGAAAGCGTTGTCGAAGCAGAAGTGGGTACTTGTGCAGGAGAGAATACAAGCTGTAACATCCGAGTACGAAACTTACAAAAAGGTTAATAAGGTCCTCGATTTTCTCCGCACTTTGTCATACAACATCAATTTATAAATAAACACTAATACACGACTAAATAGTTTGAATTAATAACATTCGGGGAAAAAATAATAGCATTCAAAAAATTGGGTGTTGGGAAAATCTCCTGTCGGGAAAATGTCCTGTGGGGAAAATGGGTGTCGGAAAAACGGCTTCGGGTAAATGTCTGGTAACCTACCTGATTTAATGTCAAGTATCCAACCAGAGCAGGAATAAGGAATCCGGCAGTGTGACTGCACACGCCACATAATCCCTGAAGAATGGCTGAAAAAAAGAAACAAACTCTTTTTGGTAGAGTCTTTCTAGAGTAAAGAGAACGATTTCAGTGTAAAACAATGAGTAGATAGTAAACCTGCGAAATTAGGACTGATATCAATCAATCCGACAATACCCCCTGATGTAGCTGTGCCACTGAACCCCATGATGGAAAATATCAACACTTCGGCTACTGGCAAAATATGACCGAAATATGCCAAACCAATCATCAGCAGACCGGTGAGAATGTGGCCTTGAATATTGAAACAAAATAAATAATTCTTTCAAAGTGTTGATTTTCTCGAACGAGGAGGTTCTTCAGCAGATAAGAGAGTATAATCAAATTAAGACTAACTGATGAATGTGGCCAATTTCCTCACTGCTGTCGTGGACAGTACTTCATTCTTGATCAAACGGTCCGAATAAATGGCGTAGCATAAAGAGACCACGATCCTGAACAGATGTGGAAAAGAGGACCACATTCCTGTCTAATAAAGTTGAAATTAATTATGACAATGCCAATGATGAAGGAATTATTCAGAGAAATTGTGCACCATCAACTTACTCTCTCTGGTGTAAGATGATGGAAGAAACTCATATATCTAGGAGCGTAGATAGTTATTACGAAAATCGTCCACATGATGCCAAATTGTCCAATTATATTGGAGTGTACTACAAATGAAAGTAAAATGTGTCTCCAAGGGACTGGGATCTTGACCTGGAATTGAAAATTTTGAGTTATCCATTCAAGTTTCCTTAGAAAGAGGGCAATACAGTACCCTGCTGGATAAGACAGTTCCTTTTGATCTATCCTTGATTTGGGTTTTCTCTTCAATCGATAATCTAGGGTGGTCATCCGGTTTATCATACATGAGATACTTCCAAGCAGCACACCATAGGAATCCCAGCCCAGCAGTCGAATAGAAGACTACTTTCCAACCGAAAAATTTCATTATAAATCCACTAATAAAGTATGTGACAGCAGAACCAAACGATATACCTGAGAAGCGGCAAGATTATATAGGTCAGTGGTGATTGAAACGAATACCAACACAAGAGGGTGAACTCCAGCACTGTTACCATACCCAGAAAACAAGTTAGGAATTTGCCTCTATTGTGAGGAGCTACCCAGTGAGGAACAGCAACAAAAATACTCGGAAAAGACAACCCCTTTTTAAAAAATAAAAATACATCGAATTGGCATATGCTGCAGATTGTAGAATATTCGTACTCGTATCACTTTCCCATACCACCACACATCCTTGAACCATTCGAAGACTGGCCAATAATCGGTAATTGACCGAAGCTGCCATGGGCATCAGCAAGTTTATCGCACTACCCAAAAATATGGAGAATCCGAAGACTCGTTTAGATCCGTAATTCTGGGCTAAAATTCCACCCACAGGATGGGACAGCCAGAGTAACCAGAAAACACCTCCTAAAACTGAGCCTTGCTGAACCTCGTTCCAGTGGAATTTCTCTTCCTGGAAAGAATTCAAATTATATTCGATAAAGTGTTGGAATCGTTTTCCTCATCCCCGGATTTGTTTTTTGATTACTTTAAAATCAACGATGGCGGTGTTATTTGATATGGGTTCCCCCTGTATTGGCCTATCCACCATGTTTGTGATGGCGATATTCAAATTGGTGAGCAGCATGTAGTGCATCGAGTATCCCAAAAAGGATATCACGTAAAGTGTGATCACCACGGATGCTAAGAAATGAAATAAAAAGCGTGATAGAGTCAACGAGGTAAATAGTTGGAATAGATAAATTGCATTACCTGATTTATTAGACATTTTCTTGAAATTTTGTATGAAAAAAGATAAACTGTGAAGGAACGTTTTACTGTAGGTTTTTTACTTTTGAGTATTTTTTTTTTGAAGTACTGATATTCTATTTTCGTTTGGTTTATCAAATAAGTGAGTCTAGATTACGATTTATCAAATTATCAGTAATCGAATTGCATTTCACGTTCTAGCTGTACTGCGGATAGCTTGAAAGCAATTTACAAGGAGATATCATAAAATTTGATTAAATTTTTATTTTACCATAAAAAAAATCAAACAACAACAACAACTGCACAGTTTCATACATTTTTTTAAAATTTGCGCCTAATTTTTATGAAAATTATATTTCAAAATTAGTATAGGAACTGAAAAATCTTTTATGCGTAGTTCCAAATACCCATTTCACTTCTCACATTTCTCAATTTTCTTCAACAATTCTGCTTGATTTTGATTATCTCCTTTCTTGTAATTCCACGACTGAACACTCGAAGTGCCACATATTATAAACATGACTCCAGCAATGATACTTAAACTTCCAATGAATTGGAAAACTTTTCCCCATTGTTGAATGGTGCCCTGAAAAATGAAACAGATGTCCATGATGATGATTGCTTCGCGCTTCTCGCAGATGCACGTAATTTGTACCGTTTTACTTAAGAAAATCAACTTACAATGTCATTAAGTATGTAAGCTGTGGACATAGGAGCCAAATACCCAGAACAACTTGAGAGGAATCCTTGCACTCCATAGATTACGCCTATGAATGTTAAAAAAAAAGTTGTAAAAAAATAACTGGTAACTAAGCCTTTGTACGTAGGTCTACGTTAAATAAGTAAAAGACATACAACAAAAATTCGGACTAATATCGACGACATTGGCCGAAGTACCCGAATATACGGAACCTTGAAGTACGAGCGCTAATGTCACCAAAAAAATTATGACTTTGGTGTCGCCACAGCCGAATAACGAGATCATCACGAACAAAACTCCGCTCAATATGCAACCTGTAATGCATGACACATCATTATATTTAAGAAAATTTTCAACTGTTTGAATGAATCTAATAAATGAAAATACTCACCAAAGAACATGGCTATTTTTCTAGCATTATCTGTGCTAATTATTGATCTATGGATCATCTGGTCGATGAAAAATCCGAAAGAAAAAGCGTAGATCGCGTGTAAAGCGTAAGGCAGTGCTGAGAATATACCAGTCTGAAATACGAGTATATCAATGTTTTAGAAACTACTTGAAAGTGTAAATATTATTGAAGAGCCGTGAAAATCTTTCGGCACCTTTTTTTTACTAGAGGATACCTACTTTTAGATAGGTATTTTTAAAAATAAAACAATATCAAATTCTGAATTAAAATTTTTATCTTATTCAGGTTGAAGTTCGAGTACCAGCCATGCTGGAAGATCCCAAATTTTGAAAATTATGTGATTTTTTCTTCGAAAATTGAACACATTCTCCAAGTAGGTTTCCTATTTTTGGGAAATTCTTTCCTTAAAAAATATGTTTTAATTTTTTATCATCATTAGGTATTCTTCCCTTTTTATTTTTTTTTTTTTTAGGAAAACGAAATTCTCATAATTTCCTGAAGTTTGAATTTTTTTTTCATATTATTTCTTAATTAATGAATTACTCTTTAATATTCTAAAAACAATTTGTGAATTTGAATTTTTGAAAAATAAATTTTTAGATTTTTTTTGGAAAATTAAAACTAGAAATGTTACTAGGTACCTATTTTTTCGAAAGTAGTTTTAAAAATTTCGAGAAAATTACATTTTTTTACTATTTTTTCAAGAATATTTTTCAATTTCATTCTTTTTTAATTTTCAATTTTGCTGCAGTTTTAAATTATTTTAAATTTATAAATTTCCTATGTTTTTCTGGTTTCACTTTTTTTTATTTTAGAATTTTTCCTGAATATGTTTAAATTTTTTAAAATTTTGTTGTAGTTCTCAGTTACTCGCATTTTCAATTAATAAATTTAATAAATTTCCATTTTCTTCCAGTTTTTACTTACAAGGGAAGTGTGGGAACCTGCAACAAAAGTTTTTGGGGTAGGGGTTCACCAATATGATATATCGAAGTTTATAGGAGCTGAGCTGTACTTGGGAGGATTTTATAGCATTTCAGGAAAACTGGAATTTCCAAAAATTTTCTGGAGGCTTCAGAATGGTTTGGAACCGCTTCCAATCAATTCAAAAAGGCAAAATTGAGATGTACCTTGAGTTCCAGGCTGCTACCAAATTTCGCCGAGATTTAATTTTTATTTAAGGTGTAGGTAATTAAAAATTTGAAAATTTCCTGGAGGCTCCTGAACTGCTCAAAACTACTCGAAACCACTTTGAATCAATTTTTTAGATAGAAAATAGGGTACAACCCAAATTTCAGCTTTCAAGCTCAATTTGGTATAATTTTGATATTTTCACCTGCATAAATGCTATGGCCCAAATTTGATTTTCAAAAATTCACCTAAAATACAGTTTTGCACCTCAGCACATAAAATTTTGGCTGTTGGTGAATTTTTACATGCTCTTTCGAATGAGATTTGTTTCGTTCCCGCATCTCCCTTGTTGGGCAATTTACTTTTATTGTGCCATTATTTTTCTTTTCGACATTTTCATTTTTTTGATTTTTGTTGTTTTCCACTTTTTGATTTCACTCGAATATTTTAAAATTTAACACGCATATGGTTTTGCGTTAAAAAATTTTCATTACAAAAAATGATCCGAAATTTACGTTGCAAACAACTCCACAGTGCCAGCTTTTAAAAAAAAAAATCAATTTAATATTTTTCTAAGTACCTATTACATTTTTTTCCTTAAAATTCAGTTTTTTCCAATATAAATTTTTAAATTTTGTTTGTACAATTTTTAAAAAATTCAGAATTTTGTCAGAATAGTTACTCGTAATCAATTTTTCTCGAATATTTTCTTATTGTTCAGGTTTCAATTTAATTGCAGTTCTCAGTTATGTGTTTTCAAATTTTTTAAATATTCAATTTTTTCAGTGTTATCATTTTACAAATTATCCTGAATATTTTTCATCTTTTCTTAGTTTTCAATATTTTATTGCAGTTTTTAATTGCTTTCAAATTCCCAATTTTCCATTTTTTAAACTTTTTGAAAAATATTTAGTTTCATCTCAATATTCACTTATAAGTATTTAATTAATTAAAAAAATTTTCCGACTTCTAATTTTATTTCAGTTTTTCAATTTTCTCAATTTCTATTTTTTCCTCAATATTTTTCTCATTTAAAATTTGATCTCAATTTTTAATCGTTTGATTTTCGTTTTTCACACGATTTTTGCTCCGCTTCAACAAATTGTAGAATATCTCAGTACCTAATACCGGATATATCATTAACGTCGCCCCCGGCCGGCAGATGTAGCACGTGTAGTCAACATAATATGCACTATAACACACTAGCGCTAAAACTAGTTGGATTAACACGATGATTTTGAAGTACATCTACATACCTCGTAAATTTTCAATCCAAGGACATTCTTATAATACATTGGTAAATATAAATTACATGTAAACACCGCCCATGAGGTGAATATGTCACAAAAGATATTCACAAGTACTGGTTTTGAGAGTAAGATTGATTTCCATGGTATTGGCAACTGTAGGTTTGAAAAAATTCCCAATGTAGAATATTTCTACAAATTTTATTACGAATTGAAAAAATTAAGCTTTTTCTTACGTTATCTTTACTAACGGTGGTGCCAATGTTTCCCTCAATGTAGTCTCTTTCTTTGGAAGTGATTCGGCGATGTTGTTGAGGACTATCGGCTATGAGATAATACCATAGTATACACCATATTAGCGTACCGGAACCTCCGACAATGAAAGTAGCTTGCCAGTTCCATAACGATATTATCCAACTAGAGATCAAGAAAGCAGCAGCGATACCAAAATGCATACCTGGTTTGAAAAATTTGCAGAAAAAAGTTTTTATTATACAGGGTGTTCCGCAACCAGTGCACTCCCTTCAACCCAGCAATGCTACCACCCAAACTACTCATGTGTATGCATGTTTGCCGATCTTCAGATTTGAAGGGGCAAAGTTATGGTATTTGAAAAAATTTTCGTTTTTGATTTC
>FIZV01021517.1:0-16441 GCA_900050545.1 Trionymus perrisii | reverse complement strand
AAAATTGGAATTTTTTTTTTTTTTTTAATTAAGCACAATTTTGAAAAATGGTAAAATTTTAAAAATTGATCATACTTGAGAAATTTATTTAAATTAAAAAATTGCCGAAATTTTGAATTCAAAAAAGTTACAAATTTTATCCACTTCTGAAATCTTTTTAAATTTTGATTTTTACAAAATTATTAAAATTGACCGACTTTAAATTTTAACCAAATTTCGAAAATCTATCAAACTTTGCAAATTTAAAACTTGGCTAAATTTTGAAAATTGTTCCAAATTCAAAATTAAAAATTAATAAACTTTGAAAGCACTAACACTAAATTAAAAAAAAAAAAACAGATTGCAAAAATTCATCAAATTGTAACAACTGATCCAGTTCCGAATAATTTTAAAATTTCCAAAATTCCAATATTTGTCGAAATTTCAAATTTCAATTTTATATCAAATTTTATAATTGTTCAAATTTTAAAGATTTTATGAACAAATTTATTTAATTTTTTTGATCAAACATCAGAAATTTAATAAAATTTTAAAATATCAAATTTAGAACAGCCACTAAATTTCAAAAAATGTATTAAATTTTTAAAAGTGATCCAATTTCAAGAATTACATACTTGAAATTTAAAAATGACCGAATTTCCAATTTTTTATACAGTTTAAATATTTCTTGAAATTTTTATACCAAATTGTAAAGATCTACTTACTGCGTTTTAAAAATTAAAACAATTTTTAAGACAACTTTGAAATTAATTAACGATTATTTTGATCGACTGTCGAATTTTTTTTTTCGTTTTTGAATATTTTGCAACTGATTAGCGATCGTCGCGACATCGATTCTAAAAACGTTTTAAATCGATTATCGATTGTTTGGAAATTCAATTTTTGACCCCAAATTTTTTATCGATTATTTCGATTTTCGAGTTTCACAAAATCGATGATCAAACGTTTTGAAATCTAGTATTGATCATTTTCATCATGTAATATTTAGAAATCAATAATCCATTGCCTAAAAAAACGATTTTCCATCCTCATTAAATTCAATACAGATTTTTTCAATTTTCAAATGTTATAAAACCAAATTATCGACTACGATCGATCCCTCATAAATCAATTCACCAGCCAAATCACCCGATCTCACCTTTTTCTTGCTAATAGGCGGACTAGCCATTTCCGATGCTTTTTTCGTCTCCGCTTTGGGTGGCGGCGTAACGCATCTGGGCGGCGAAGGAGGCGGTGGAGGTGGAATTTGATTATCGACATTAGCCACAGCTGATAACACGCTGGACAGCACACTGCCTACTACGATGGTACTTTCGTCTTTATCAATATCGATGGGTGGCGTCGAGGGTGCATTCTCCGGCGGAGGTGTTTTCGATCCGGTATCGTTGGAGGTGATATTTTTCGACGAATCCGTTTCTACGGTAACTGACGATTTAGTTTCGTTCTGAAACACAAAACGATACGTGGCCGGTTAATAATACCATTCGTATATCGAGATCGACGTATGCCAAAGTAAAAAAATAATATCGCCAAAATACTACGCCACACGTTCAAATACCCAAAGTATATAGCACACTTCGACCAAGATACGTACATGTACAATCATATGTGCGTATTCTAAGAACACCCTCTACTAATAATCAAACATCAAAACGTGACCTTTGCAACCTAAACCGTATACACGCGTAATAATGAAGGTAAAAAAACAAAAGAAAAAAATAGAGGAAAAAACAACAGAACAACAGAAAAAAAGGAAAAAGCAACACGTTTATACGCAATTTCATCGCGCACGTGATACGGCGACCGCGGCGCCGTCGACTTTCAGAGATATCACACCAAATTGACCAATACGAAGCGGCCGCCGAAAAACGTGCGATGAACAGGTGCCCATAGGTACGTATGGTTAATGCAGTGAACTCACTTGGAGCCGAGTGGGGTGATATGCTTCGATGCCATCACCCTCGCTGGCCCGGTAAAGTGAACAAGCGTCGTGAGGAGAGGCAACGTCGTCATCGTCATCATCAAATGACATCTATAAAATATATCAACAGAAAATCATAAATATGCCAAGTCTTACATCACCGTTGACGTTTTCCAACCCTCTACCCAACCTTCTTGCACGCTTTTCCGCCTCCACAGTCAGCCACCTACTTCCCCAAGTTCAATAACCAACGCGAACGCTCTTTAACTACTTCTTTTGCCGAAAAATTGCATCTTTTTTTTCTCTTCTGCATTATGGCGATTGTTCGAGTATAAGAGATTGGAAAGCTATCTAAAATTCGCCAGATTTTCTCACCTGATTCGATTCGCCGCCGCCACCACTGCAAAACGAACCGGCTGTTGGCGAACTGCATGTTAATTCGGACATCGATTCTCGGGCGAAACGTCGTTTCTTTAATGGACCACCGTAGTCACCGTTTGGAGAGACTACCTCTTCTGAAAATGTATTACAAGCATTAATCTTTCTGTCTGGTTACGCGGAGGTTGTAAACTCGTCTATATTTACCAGATCTGGGTACAGAGCTATCGCCTTCTTCGCTGATGGCTTGTCTTAGCCAGCGTTTCTTCGCGTATTCGTTACTACTTTCTTGATTGGTCAATTTATTTGGTACTTCTTCGTCCGGCGACGGTTTACGTTCTTCTTTAAACCAAGCATTCATCAGTTCCTGAAATCACGTCGAATATTCCACGTTAGTATTCCATAAATTAATGCAAGCTTCCGTTCGACATTGTAAATTATCAATTTGGCTAATCCATTAAGTCCTGCTAAGGATCCCATCTCATCGGATATTTACTTTTTTCGTGTTTGGAAATTTGAAATCGGTAAGATGGCCGACGGCAGCAGCCACCAGCAGACAGGTATCGGACACAGGCGTTGGAGGAGTTCCTCCGCTACTGCTACTGCTGTCTAATCGTTCCCTCGATTTGGGTGGCGTCGAAAAGGGCGATACGACCGGATCTTCAGTCTGCGTTCCATAGTAAAGAAAAAGTATAATATGGCGAATCGACAACCCGTCGCGAGTTCGAGATAGATTCCATCGATTCTTTAAAATCTTACCTTTTTGAATTTATTCGGCGAACCGGCCAGCGAATTTTTCTTATCATCTTTGGTAGGTTTAGTAAAAGTTGTTTTCTTTTGCCTCTGGACGGCGCTGCGTGTCCTTTCGCTGATATCTCCAGGGGCTACATCCGTATCGGGCGAATCTTCGGCACCGCTTTCACTTTTTCTTCTAAAATAAGCAAAAAAAAAGTAGGTTAATCGAATAATAATTGAAATTTCGAACCATCGTGAAATCTATGTGCTCACTTTTTGCCTCTGAGAACTTTCGTCTTGAGAGTAGCTTTGCCTTTAGGCGTAGGTTTAGTTGATTTGGTCTTGGATGGCGACTGAAGCTTGACAGATTTATTCCTAGGAGTCGCACCAGCCACCTCGTTTCGTTTCCTCTTCGGTGGTTCTTTATCACTGGGCTCGGCTACCGGTGTTTTCGCCTCATATCTCGAATTGTTTACTTTAACTGGTGATAAGGTACCCGGTGAGGTGAATCCGGCAACCATTCCGGAAGCAGGCGGTATTTTCACCGGTGACGCAATCTTCCTGACGGCATCATTTATGGCGGTTGCTGTGCAATTTGGTTTATCGTCTTCGTTATCGGTGCTTTTATCTTGACCGGACGCGGCGTCTTCCGAATCGTCGTCTTCGGTTTCGGTTTTAAAGCCACGTACACCGCTGCCATTTTCCACGATGTAGGCAGATTTATGATATCCATCGTCCGATTTAGGTTCTTCTTTCATATAATATGGTTTGTGAAGGTTGTACGACGTATCCGAGGGTTTCACGTCGTCGTCTTCGTCCTCCGTCGTTTGCGAACTTTTCCGCGAATTTTTAGGGTAATTTTCTTCGTCTCCGGTTCGTCGGCCCGATTCGCTGGTATCGGTGTTTTTACGCGATTTCGTCGACGTCGTAGAGCCTTTTCGGCACGGTGTCTTTTTACCGCTGCAGGCTTCCGATTCGGAGGTGGATTCGCGACGATGTTTTTGCTGATTTTGTTGCTTACGTGCTTCCGATTTCTCTATTTGCTCGAACGCTTTCATGATGGCTTGAATTTTCTTCTCTTCGCGAGTCTAAGAAGGGCAAAGAAAAAACGTAAAATGTTAATGTTTTCGTTTTTCGTCGTAAATATTTTCAAAATCCGGGGCAATACTCACCATTTTATGATTATTTGGTGTCTGGAAGAACAACGGCATATCCAACTGTTGTTTCTCCTTTTTGGCGTAATCAGTATTGCGCGTAGGTTTAGAATTAGGCGTCTTAGTGGAGCTGGCACTATTCGGCGTCGTAGCAGCAGATTTCTCCGAATCGCTATGATTATCTACGCTATTCGACATTGCGTTTAATCCATTACTGGTGGCTGGTTCGGATTGAGACGCCGAAACCGTCATACTGGATACATTAGGCTTCGATTCTTCAACCGGGTCAGTATTTAGGTCCTGGGGTGAAGGGGGTATTTCGTTTTCGGAATGCGACTCGTTGTCGGAGAGATCTTCTCCGGCGCTGTTGTCGTTATTGTTACTGCTGCTACGATTGGTGATGGTGGGTGTGGCCGCGGTATCGTTGACCACCGTCGATGACGAAGACGAGTTTATCGTCGGCTTGGCCCACATGTTCACTGTCAATTTGGATGGTCCTGTTGGCGATTGATCACGACTAGACGACTCTTCTTGATCGCTGTTACTTCCCGATGATGGAGATCTTCGCCTGCCGCGTCTTTTCTCCTTGGTTAACTTGCGTTTATCTTCTTTTAGTCTCTTTTTACCTTTTTCGGCGTTCAAAGGGCTGAAATGACGAGATCGAGATTAGTACGCGAATTTTTATTTCATTTTGGAGGGAAAATTCTATTTATACTCACGTTTTCTTATTCGACGAAGATTGCGATCGAATAGAAGGAGATTCTCTCGAATGTTTGTCACCGTACCTAGACAGAGGCATCGGATACGGCGTCTTTGCGGCCGTACAACTTTCCGGCGATCCGCATACGCAGCTGTTGGCCGTCTCTGGGCTAAAATGACCTATTAATATTTCCGAATTCTTCTTCAAAGATTGCGTAGCGATTATATACAGATGCAAGGAGGTTTTACGAATGCAATGACGTAACTGTAGCAAAAAATCCAACAATTAGATTCGAATGTATAATCGAAACGCCGATAATTAACAAATTCCAACCCTCACCTCAGAATTCGGTTTACACGACCGTCTAACGAATCTGGCAAAATTACCGTATTTGCGACAATCGACGCAAATTTCTATATCTTGCTTTGGTAGTCGATAATAAAACACATATGGAGTAGACGGCGATATGTCGTTTTGCTTAAAAGACGCCGCACCCGTCCACATATACTTTCCTCGTAATTCTATTATAGGTTGATTTGGCGATAAGCTACAAGTAGTCACAACAATCTGCAAAAAAAAGCATTAAAATAATAAAATCACATCCTATGTACTCGATCATCACTAACACCTTACTCTTCTGGACTTACTTTGCCACCGGTGGACAGTAAAGATGATTTGCACTTTTCTACAGATTTCAGCAAAGTCGTATATTTCAAATCGGAATGAACGCCGTTGACTTGCACGGCACTCAGACGAGCTCGTAACTCTTGCGAATAATGATTGGTGACTGCTTCTTCGTATCTGTCAACCCATTCTCGAACTTGTTGAATATTGTGATCGCTTTCTTCTTCTCGATCCGTATAAGTGCTCGTTGATTTACGCTCGTATTCGTCGTCCGTCTATAAAAATCAAACAAAATTCACATCAAGGCACCTTTACCAAATACAAACTTTTTCCAATCTTTTACAGTCCCAACTTACTTTGCTCTTATCTAAATTACGTTTGGCATTTTGCGTTTGAGGTTTACGAATCGATCTTTTTGTGATTTGCTTCTTCTCCAGAAGCATTTGTTTACGTTCGAGCAGCAGTTGTTTCTTGCGTTCGGCTGACAAGTTCGAATTAGACGAAGGCGAAGGTGATATTGGTGGAGATACCGTCGAACCGAGTCCGTCCGAGAATTGACGTTTTTTAGACGCGGTACCCGGGCCGGATCCGGTACCGAGGCCGGCGCCAGACCCGCGTTTAGTCGGTTTACCCTCTTTGATGTTTTCTTTGGCGTTTTTGCGCTTGTTCTGCGTTCGGCGACCTTTGTATTTGCGTTTCGTTTGATTTTTATTGCCTCCTCGAGCATCTGTAGGGTTAAAAAAAATTTAGAAACTGATGTGGACGAGTGATCGCATATTTGGCGGCTTTTATATTCAACTTACTAGGAGGTGGAGCGTCGGAGGAGTCGCTATCGTCGTTTATGCCGACACATAACTTCTCGGCGATCTTTTTCTTTTGAATTTCGACGGCACGTTTTTTATCGATGTACCTAGGTTGACATTTCTCACACTGGTATTCCTCCGGTATCTGGTTCCACGATATACCCATACAAACGACGTGTTGCCAAACCCTGGTAACATATTCGAGTTAGATTAATACATGTTCAATACTAAATCTTATTTTTTTCGAGAAAAAAAGGCATAGCCGCTATGTTCATACTTACAGGCATTTGTCACAACTGATCATGTATCCGTCATCATGTTGGAAATCACTGAAATGAAGAAAAAAAAAAAAAGTTGAAAATACTTTTTCGTCATATTTTTGGACAACTTTTTGCCCAGGAAATATTTCATATTATTTTCAAAACCGATCAATCGAACGACGCGAGTAAATGCAGACACCATTTTGCCATATTTTTCGAAAATGACTTGACAGATCTTAAAAATAACGCTAGATTAAAATTTTTCGATCTTGAAAACCTAGATTTCGATATGCATGACGATTTTTTATCATTTTTTCAAATACACCCCTTTTAACCCCCACCCTAATTTCACAAATCATCAAAATCACTTCCCTTATTTGTGTCAAAAATTACCATTTTTTGAATTAAAAATTACGTTTCGGCGATTAAAACGTCACTTCGAATTTTCTTAGGGGTGAGGGGGTGAAAAGGGGGGGGGAGATTTGAAAAATTTATAAAATATCGTGTCGTATATCGATTTCATGAGTTTCAACGATTCTGATTACGATTCCGAAGTCATTTCACTTCTAACTTCAACTGCAAAAAAATTTGGAGTCAAAATTCGCCCCAAACAGGAACCCACGTTCGATAGATCCCATTTTCCCATATGCCAAATAGCTATTTTTTGATCGACTCACCATACACATCGCGTAACGCTCTCCTCTTCAGCTTCGGGCGCCGTCTCGGTCTCTTCTCCGTGCGGATCCGGTATACGGTCATCTTCGCTGAGATCACTTTCGTCGCGTCTATCGAGCGCGCCTACTTTCAATAACGACTTCGGTACACCGGCCAGCGAACCGTGGCCCGTCTGAGGTCCGAAGTGCTTCTTCGGATTCACTGCTATCACGCTGGTCGCCGTATTGTTATGGATACTGGTAGCGACGCTGTTCACAATCGCACTCACCGACGAGTAACTGTTCATAGAATTGTTATTCGCTTGGGTCAGCAAGCCCGAAGATGGTTGGTGATGATGGTGGTGTTGTTGCTGATGATGATGTTGCTGTTGTTGCTGCTGGTGGTGGTGCTGCTGCTGTTGTTGCAAATGCAATTGCTGTTGTTGTTGTTGTTGTTGCTGTTGCTGCTGCTGCTGCTGATGATTATGGTGCTGGTGCTGTTGTTGTTGTTGTTGTTGTTGTTGTTGTTGTTGCTGCTGCTGCTGCTGATTATTTAAACGGCCGTGTCCGTACGCGTGGGCAGAACCACCGTGGCCGCCGTGATGATGGCTCGAACTCGAGAAATTATTGGCCAACTGGGCTGCGCCTCCGCTAACCGTTACAAGTCGGTTATTGTTCAACGTAACTGAAACATCGAGGTTTATTTCGCGTTAAAAAACAATCCCATCGAAGTAGAGAATAGCCCGAAATGCACACTGCTCTCATTTCAAGACACATCCATAATTGTAACTTCTTTTCACGCGAAAAAATACGCCACTACGACATTAGACTCTTTTCACTTTACTGTACTACTAATATACGACGACGTGATAAATCGACCAGCGCACATACACACATCGTTCGTAATGCTTATCAGTAAATACACAGATAATTTTAATCATTAAAATTGGTACACTTCAGTTATGATATCTCTCTTCTGATGTACATACGAGTAAGTATACATAGCAGTCTATAAATATGTAAACGCGAACGAAACGAAATATGCATAATATAGCATATTTTATGACAGAAATTTTTCTATTCATACGATCGATAGGTTAGTTTTTTTCAAAGTGATGGTAAAATATCAAGAATCAAATTTTTTCTAAAGGTGCGCTATGCATGGCTGATCGATCTACAGTCCGCAGAATAACGTGATCAATTTTTCACTGGCGAGCATTTTTAGAGGAGAAAATAGAACTAAATTGGCTTCGATTATTGAAAAAATGCTTTACAAAAGCAACGTGGTCTTGGACTTCGTTCTGATTAAAATTGAAACCAAACGAACTTGAAAAAAAAATTCATGTACGAAGAAGCACACTCTTATCTACCTACACTGCTGTTGCTGTTGCGGTCGTACGTACGTCGAGTTAAAACAAAAATTATTTCATTTCGAGAGATCAAATGAGAAATCCAAGAGTTCCAATAAACGTACGTAATTATTATATTCTATTTTACGAAATATCTATTTTTTCTCATTTTGAATTTAGAAGGGTTAGAAATTTTTGAAAAATACCTAAAGTCGAGCATTACCCCCTCCCCCTCCATCACGAAGTGAGTTCACCATAAATAACGCGACTGCTAAATTAACCCTTTCCTCGATCTAATCGCCTTTAATTTTACGATAACGTCTGAAATTGGCCATTTGAATTTGAACGATACGAAGACAGATTCGTGGGCAATGCTTCCTTCTTCGCTGTTGCCCTATATCGTGTTTTATTTTCCGCTGTACGTGCTCAGAGCTGTTTTAATTCGGCTACAGGCGAACGAATTAACAAAACAAGCATCGAATTAATGGCCATAATAAGTATGCGAGTGATGTGAAAGACTTGTAGGTCAAAAAATCACGAAAACTTTTTTCAGAATTCAATTGATTTTCAAGTTCTTTCTTCGAATTTTTTCAATAATTCCTAGAAAAATTTTAGGATGGGTTTTATAAAAAATTGATTTTTTGAAATGATGCAAAATTCAATTCTTCAATTTCAGTTTTTTTTAAAAACAAACTTTCATTACGTACTGAATTTTTTTGAAAAGTAAATTTTTTTTAGAATTGAAAAGAAAAATTTCATTAGTGTATTTTTTAGAAACATCTCGTGATTATTTCTTTCTTTCAGTTGCCATTATTGGAATTTAATAGGTATTGGAAAATTATTTTTTGAACTTCGAAAAAAAATAGGATATCAAATTTTCTGGAATAAAATTCTTTAGCTTTTAAATTAATTTTTTTTTTTTCAATGAACATTTCAAGAATTTACTAAAAAATAACTAAAAAAATTAATTTTCGAATTTTCGAATTTAAATAAAAAATCATTATTTTTATTTTGAGAATTTACTAAAAAAATAATCCATTAGAAAAGATTCAGGTTTTAAACTCTCGGAAAAAAATTATTTTTCAATTTTTGAATTTAATTTCTGATTTTTCTTTTTGAAAAAATAAATTATTTTTACAATTTACTAGAAATTTTCTGAAAAAATATAGGTGCAGAATTGTAGAAAAATTTCATTTTTAGAATTAGTTTAAAAAACTAATATCATAATTTTCAAATTAAGAAAAAAAAGCTGTAAAAATTTACAGGAAAATTTTTAATTTTTGTATTTTCAAGAAAACTTCCAAGGTACGAGTTTAATAAATTTTTATAAATTATCCATATTTAAATTCACACAAAAAAATAGGTTCAAGTTTTTTCAAAAAAAAGTCATTTTGAAAATTTACTAAAAAATCATTGAAATAATTATTGGAATTTTTCAAAAAATTTAAGGTTTGATTTTTCTGAAAAAGCCTTTTTAGAATTCACTGAAAAATTTGATTTTTCAATTTTTGCATTGGAAAAAATAGTTTTTTTTTGATTTTTTTTTTTTTTTTTTAAACAAAAAAATATTTTTAAAATTTGCAAAGAAGTTCTAAACAGGAACCGTTATGAAAATTCAGTATTTTTTTAAATTTTCAGCCTGAACATTTAAAATAAATTTATTCATCGAATTTCTTGTAATGTTTACTGTTTCATAGGTGGCAGGGGGAGGAGGCGTTGAAAACGTTCGAAAGTAAATTGGATGTAGAAATGATTTCATTCGGAAATTCTATAGGCCCCTACAAACAAAAGCCCTCAATTTGAATTAATTTCAAACCGTAACTATCAAAAATTAAAAAAAAAAACAAATCCACTATATTTTTTGAATTATTCATTTTCCTATCCTCCGTTTTTTGGAGAGGTATTAAATTTAATTCAAATTATTCCTCTCACTAGTTCCTTCCTTCTAATCCCCCTGCAGAAAATATCTACACTTCCTCATAAGAATAACTGACTTGCGTACGGACTCGACACTCTTCTGCTCATATCATCTTCGACCTTCTGATATAACAATTACCACATCAATGTCTTACCTTTAGTAGGTGTCGCAGATGAATTAATCCTGCTCAAACCATTGATGGTAGTTCTTTGGGTGGGCGTCGGCGGTGTCGGAGGCGGTGGCGGTGATTCTGGTAATTGCGAGTAAGAATGGTCTTGTAATACATACTGCAAAACGATTATAAAATGCGAGAAATTAAACACTGGTCGATAAATAAACTACAAATGAGTAACTTCGAATCGAGAGCGAAAAAAAAAAATCAATTTTCTCTAAAAATATGATATTGGCGCGTGAAATAACACTCAGTAACTTGACGTATCTAATCTACATGAATGTTAAGTCAAAAACAACGCCACTCAGGTCATTTTGATTAGCACACTTCAGTTTCAAACGCATCCTCTCGCACCACTTCTGCTATTTTCTTCACAACCATTACGAAAACGTTCTAAAATAACTGATATCTCGTCAACGATACTAACTTGATAATCTGGTGGCAAGTAATTACTATACTGGGCCCTTTTGTCGGGTATTTCACCCAAAGTGCCGTCATCGTTAATGAATACATCTCCTTTATCCGTATTCACCCTGAAAATAAAAACACCACAGTGAAATCTCGATTCATTGCACGATTCCGGAAAAAACGATGGTTCAATACTTACAAAAATCTACTACTCGAGATGTACTTGGGCAGATGTTGCGTATGCGAGTACACAATCGAGGCGGTCGGCGAAGAGCCGACGATTTTCGAAGATTTACTAGGCATATATGCGCTATTGATTGGCGTTATCGTAACGCCGGTCGTTGGAGAAGATACTAATTTGGTCGGAGTCGTATACGCGCCAGCGTTCGATCTGCCATATGATTCATTTGTCGTATGCGTCGCTGCGACGTTCCTATTCTGTACCTTTTGGTGCTGCTGCTGGACTTGCTGTTGCTGCAACACACATACACGAACAACCGTTATCAAAAGTCGTACGTATTGAACTACTCGTACTCGGTGAACGTTCTCTAAAAAACGAACTTCTGTGCATTCTTCAATAAAGCCGCATTATTGCGTAATGCACAAAGTTGCGCGCCTTTTCGACGCCCTGCAACGTACCTGATTTAATATCTGATGTTTGAAATGCTGTTGTTGTTGTTTATGTTGCTGCGCCGAGGAGGCTTCTTTTCGAGAGCCCACCGAAACAGACGCCGATTGCGGGGTGGCTACTCCGACCGCCGGCGTGATTACTGATACGCCTATAGACCCAGTTGTCGGCGGTCTACTCAGCTGCATCGGCAACCTATGTTTACCAATTTGATGAGCCGAATGGGCCACATTCAAAGATGATGTCGACGAAGTATTTACGAGTACGCGACCGCCACTGCTACCGCTACCGCCGCCACTGCTCGTTAAAGTTTTTACTGAATGTTGTGGCGGTGGTGGTGCTTGATGCTGGGTTTGTTGTTGTTGTTGCTGCTGGACGCCAACGTGTTGTCCGCTGCTGGTACCAGAGTAGTGGTAATTTGTGGTCGAAGATAACGTCGTCGTACCCGATGGAAGTACAGATGATACAAAGCTGTAATGAGAAAATAATATCGATTAGGGACATCGTTTAAAAAAAGCTCAATTTTTATTCTTTTTTGGTATAAATTTAATTCTGCAATTGGCCAAGTATCAATTTTGAAAAATCCTAATATCCTAAGCCTGGTTTAAATTAGGAAATTGGCAAAAGGAAGGGATGTTCAAAGTACTCGGTAACTGACTCTAATAAATCGCACGTTCAACTCTTTTATTTCTACATAGACGCATATAAATTCTCGACATAAAAACACATGTGTTCGTGAATTCCCCCCTCTTTCTGCTGCCCCTCAAATAAATCCTCGATTAATTTGCTCGCATATTGCCATGTCACATCGTCTCCAATTCTCATTACCCGGAAACTATTCGCCTATTACTCGACCCCCTCGTTCCCTCCACTTCCTGCACGAGCATATCACGTTTCAAAACATATCAAAAAAAAGCCAATCCACCTAGAGGTATTCTTGTAAAAAAAAAATCATCACCTTTCGGTATTGTTCTTTGTTCCCATCTGAATAATCAAACTGACGTATTCATCGTATTCACCACTAACGAACGCTTCACTTTGTCATCTTCTAATTGCAATAGTCGACCATTCCACAAGTACATCGCCTTTTCCAGTTCAATATCATAGATCATTATATGTAAATTGAGCCCGCGAACGGGAACGCGATGCGTAGGTTTTCGGTGGTCGAGGAACCGCCCGTGGATGGACTTTTTGGTCGGCTAATTCAACTCGAGTATTCGGTGTACTCTGAGCTCTTTTCTTTTCCTTTTTAAAATTTCGAAGTCGACGAAGTGATGTTGATAATGGAAAGAAATTGCAATTTCCTTCCCCGTAGGAACTGGTTCGTTGTGAAAATAAAAGAAGAAAACGTAAGATGAGAATTTTTTCCTTTTGCTTCGCTTTCGAAGGTGTAATTGCAATGAACTGTAACACAAGGAAGAGAAAAAAATGTTCATTATTAAAATATCTCGAAAGATAGGTATGTAAAATAGGTGTTCAAAAAATTTTTAAAATTTATTTTTTCAACCTTTTAGTTCAATTAACAATTTTTTAAAATTAAACTACGAATATTTTGATTTTTGGCTCCTTTTCTGCGTACAGACTCCGCCATAATTTAATGCCACGTCTTTCAACCGATTTTTTAGACTGTTTTCCCGCCAAAATTCAAATAAAAAATTCCATTAAAATTTTTTGCGAATTTATGATACATCTTTCTTCAAATATTGATTGAAAATATATTTTTCGATTTAAAATAATTGTTTCTCAGTCAATTCTCTCATTTGTGGGAAATCTAAACGCTGAAAATTTTTTCAAAAGACTGAAAGTTCATCCAACATTAAAGGCGGGGTCAAAAATGAATTGTGAAGTCGAATAATATTTTTTAAATACCACAATCAAACCACCATTCCCAGATTTTGGTGATTTTTTTTCAATTTTCAATACATAAAAACTCGAAATAACAAATTTCGAAAACGCAATCTCATAAGTCACAACACTAACAACCAAGCTATTCAATCCATTACCTCGTCCATGGCCCAGGCAACACTGTCTATTTTTATATTTGCACAACCTGACGCAATACGCATCGAACTTCATAAAACAATATGCGTCGAATATGAATCTCATCGAAAGGAAAAGAGTAACGAGCGAGCAGGCAAAGTTCAAAAATAATAAAGACCGAGAATGACCCATCAAGTCATCCAATCGACCTAGGTAAGCCAATGAGATCGACGAACGACCAACGAACGAACTACGTACATAGAATGTTTTCAATAGTTTCGTAAGTGAGAATGCATTGCATTGCAAAGAGAGGAGGCAAGACCTCGGTATCCATTACCACTACTCCTGCATAACGTCATAGGAAGGGTAAGCACCTCCTGCCTCACACCTAAAGTTGTCCTACATCCTAGTACGCTGTTAACTTTTCCTCTTATAAACTTTAGTTGGCTCGGATCGACTCGTTTGAATGTTTATTTCATTCTATTTTTTATATCAACTTTAGTAATGTTTTTTTCATTTTCTTGTTTTCTTAAAAATGTAGAATTTTTGATTGAAAGGTGCATCGATGCAGTAGTGCTCCCTTTTCAATTGAAAATGCGGATCTGAGCTGCGAGCTGGGGCACTTCAACGTAGTATTTATTTTAATCTCACGTAATTATGCTGCAGTTTCGCGAGGTTCCGGTGCACTTTGCAATGAGCTCAGAATGCAACGTTGCAACTGAACTAATTTCAATATAAGCCAATGACGATGCGTGCCTAATTGACCAATTTATTGCTATTCGAGCACGTTCGATTTTTTTTCGACGAGTTCTGAGAATTGAGGAATTTTTGGTATAGTTGATGGGTCGACCTCTGGCATCTCCTTGCATTTGAAAATATACGTGCCTAGATTTTTTGAAAATTCAATCCATCGAGTTCATTCGACCTTAAGACAGGTGCTTTTCACGCAATTCACACAATACAGCCACGAAATCCACATACCCTCTCGAGCCAATCCTTGCAATCGACGAATTGTTACAGTTATCCACACAGATATCTTATATAGGGCAATTTATTACGCAATACGTTGTTTCGACTTCGATTTCTCACCATGGTCGCATCTCCCTAGTCCTCCGTGCTGTTGCTAGTGCAAACCACCGCCACGAGCGCCCAGCCTGAGCCAGCTCCACCAAACGCCAAATCCGTCCATCATACCGAGCTCCTCTTCGCGTCATTGTCGATGGCGGGAACCGACGAAAAATCCGAAGCAGAATCGCCCATTAAAGCCCTTCTTCGGCTCGGCGACGCACCGCCAGCGCCATCGCCTAAATCTTTATCACTGGGCTGCCAGTGCTGAGCGCGAGTGCTGCGCAATACCCGCGAACTCGATCCCTGGTCCCTGTCTCCAGTCCCCCGTTCGGCGTACACAATAAACGCGTGCGCGCCGGGCTTCACACCGACAAGGCAAAGCAGGCGACCGCTCGCTGCCAGTGCCAGTACCGCGTACAGAGGTGGTGGCGCTTCCTACAGTGGCGGGGCTTAGAAGGGGCCCGTAACAGGAGAGAACAAGTAACTCGCTCGCTACCAAGTAATAACATTTTTATTCGAGTTTCTGTCTTCGTCGCACTCAGCACTCACTCTGGCTCCGGCTCGCGCTTCCAACGTTGCCAACTATTCTTCCTCTATTTCCAAGCCAGCAATGCTGCCAACGTTCGAATATTTTACAAACGTGAATACCGTACAGCTCCGTCCCGTGATGCGTCCTCTCATCCGCCGTCTTCCGGGATCATCTCGTGATTTTTTCCCCAACCCCAATCTCGTCGTGTACTTTTTTGGCAGCTCTACCAACAAAAGCACGTTTTCTTTTTTCACGTTAAAAAATAAAAGCATTTCGGAGGAAAAAATGGTAATTTTTGTCATCTCCCTACTCGTACGTACATTCTTTTCACCGAGTTTCCGCCGACAATAATACGTAGTACACCAGAACCCATTATCGTTTCGTAATTGAAATATCTAGTACGACAATAAGCCATGTGTACTAGTACAGGACAACTTTACTCTTTACTCTTTTCTACACCGTACCACACACGTACCACTATAATTTCGCCCTACCCTCATCCTCCGGCTACTCTTTCAAAACCAGAGTACAATTTCCTCCTCTCTTTGTTTAAAGACATGTACTTACGATGCCATGACGATTACAGGACTAGGTAATAATACGTCCATTACCGACTTCTCTCGCACTATTGAATATTATTTTTCACACAGAGGGCTTGCTGCCTTCCCTTTCTCTTCCACCGACCATCGTACCAAGTCAAAGCAACGGATGCCTAGGTACATATTTACTCTTCGCGAGCCTATGAGTGATTTTAGTATTCAGCAGTTAATTATTCTTACCAATTTATATATACGAGTGAGTACGGTTTGTCGAGTTTCTTTTCTGTATCTCATTACTGCGCGAGCGTGACCTGAAGGCCGAAACATGAAAAGTGAGGATGCTGCGATGTTTTCGACAAGTTATGTTGGCAGAAGTGGTACGTAAGCGAGAATTTGGGTAATTACTGCCGTATTACCCGAGACATCTTTTACTCGGAGAATCATGTATTCGAATTCTATGATTGTTAAAATCAACCTTTTTTTTTTCAATTGTTGAACTTTTTTATTTAACAGGGTGTCCAACAAAATTTCCAAATCAAAAAGCAGCACATTTTCAGCACTTTTTTAAAAAGATTTTTTATGCCCCCCCCCCCAATAAAAAGTTAGTTTTTATAGAAATGTC
>FIZV01021500.1:0-10957 GCA_900050545.1 Trionymus perrisii | reverse complement strand
ATTTTAAAGATATTTAGGGGAAAAACATATCCATGTTATAATTTTTTGAAAGGTAGTTTGAAGAAATTCAAATTATAATAATGTGCCTATAACACTTCAAGACCTCCTCTCCAAAAAAAAACTAGGGGGCTACGCCCCCTAGTTTTTTTATACTCTGCGATAAGATTTTTTCCATCAAATGACTTTTTCAATGAAAAACTTTCAAATTCTCATCAATTTTTTTTTGAGAATTTCTTGGGAAAATTTTAAATGAAAGAATTTTTTTTCGAAAATTTCTCAAGATACCCTACGTACAAGATTTTTTTTCCAAAATTGATGATGATGATCCTAGGATAAATTTTCAAAGATAAAATTAAGAATTTTTCAATAAATTTTTTCAAAATTTTCTGCAGAAAAATATGAAGAATTTTTTGGAAAAAATTCTTCACATTTTTTTCCAATTTTTGAAAACAATTAAAAAAAATTGTTGAAAGTTTAATTTTTGAGAATTTTTCTCGAGAAAATTTTGCATACTTAAGTATAGAAAAGAACTTTGAAGCATGCTTCGTATAGGTATAAGATGTGAAGAAAATTACCAGATTAGTGTGATTGAGGAGCCAATTTGACCATACTAAACTCAGTTTAATTGAAATACGTCTTCAAGGAGAGCTCGAATGACTTCCATAAAAACTTTGGTGTGTTCTGAGATCAAATTTAAAATAATTATTATTTTTATCGCTGAACGACGCATCTTAGATAACTTGGAATTGGCTCAGGGAATTCTGTGTAAAACCTAGGACAGTTCTGAGATCAAATTTCAGATCATCAAACTTTTTATATCTTTCAACGAGAGATCAGTTGATTTTAAAACGAATTAATATCTACTTCAAGGGCCATGATTTTTTCAATATTTTAGCACTTAAAAAAGTATATAGAGTTGAAATGACAGGAAACTATAAAAAGAGATTCCTGGCACTTACAGTACGAGATAATTATGACATCCATGTATAGAAATGACTAAATAGACACTCAACGAGGGGCTGAAATATTTTCTAAAACTATTAATAAACAATTAAGACATTATATTGCTTCAGAATAGGTTGAAAAGTATACGAGCTCGAGCTCAATCTTCAACAATACATCATTATAAGCTCAATTATCTTCACCTAAGCGGCTCAGCATTAATCGTATCATCAACCTCACTGCCTCATCACTCATGTACCGGACCATCACTCAAAATAACTGCATAAAAAATCCATACTTACTGAACTTGGCAGCCATGAGACTATCAGAGGAACTGGACGTATCAACGACATCGATCGGAGGCGACGACATCGGCATAGGTTGACAAAACCGCAAACTGTCAATGGACGGAAGAACCGTATTAGACATAGGTGGTGGCGCTAAGAATCCTCTAAGCGCCGCAGCCGCGTAAATAGCCGCGTAATTAGAGTTGAGTAAAGGTGGCAGGCACACCGGCGGGTAATAATAATGCGGAAATACCGGCTTCGGTACCAAGGGCTGAGAATTGGACGTATTTGACATAATACTATCGATACTGAACGATTTACTATTGCTGCAGCTGACCGGTGCTTTGGTATTCTCTGCCTCTGCTCCGGGTGACATCTTGGAGACAGCTGCTGTCCTGGTGATCTCTGCTGCGGTATTCCTAATGACGAAATCTTCGGCGTCGGATAATTTGGTAGATGCTCCGATAGGCACAGCCGAAAATATACCATTCCTATCGATATCCAAGTTCACTTTGGATGAATTCAAAGGCAACGTCGCTCGCAGTAGGTCGCGATCGATCTTGGGTAATTTGAAACGTTTGCGACGTCTAAGAAAGGAACCATTTTCGAACATATCCAAGGCAGCAGGATGCAAAGCCCAGAATGCCCCTTTGCCTGGCCGGTCCGGTCTGCGAGGTATTTTTATGAAACAATCGTTGAACGATAGGTTATGCCTGAGTGAGTTCTGCCAACGTTGGGTGTTCTTCCGATAGTACGGAAATCGATCGCTGATAAATCTATAGATATCGGACAGAGGGAGCATTTTCTCTGGCGAACTCCATATCGCCATTGCTGTCAACGAGATGTACGAATACGGTGGCTTCTGATCGCCGTACGATTCCCGACAAGGTCGAGGCATCTCAGTTGAACATTTTTCTTTACTTTTCACGCGACCAAAAAAAATTCAAACTAGGAAAATATGCGAAAAAAATTCAACCGACGAAACAATTCATAATTAGTTAATCGCGAAAACAAATCGCTCAAATCGCGGTTTCATTTTTCCAGCAAATTAAATCGATAAAATATAAGTATATAGTACGAAAAAAGCGAAAAAAATTCACACCTTGTAAAACGCCGGTTATCGACAATACCAAACCAAGAAGACAGAAAGACGTGAACGAGAAATATGGAGCGTATCTCTACAAATTAATACTGGGCGGTAATTCCGTCATAAATGACAAGCAGCCGAAAAGGCGGAGCGACCGAACCATTGGTTAAATATAATGACCAGTGACGTTCAAGGGTGCACGTTCTCTTCTACCGAATATTGTTATTCGTGTATACCGCCGCATACGTATAGCAAGCCGACCAGTTCTCTTTCATCTCCGCACTGCCGCTGCACATCAAACGTGCCCCACTCCGGGCGCCGAGTCGAGTTATTTTCAAATAAATGATATTATTAATATCTTTCACTTTAAAGAGCAAAAAAATCATTCAGACAGAGATAGAAAACTCGAGAAAAAAGCTGCAGCGTTATTTTCACTTTTTATCATCACCGTGGACCTCTCTTCCTCTCCACAGGCCTTCTCTTCCGCGAGAGCGTATCTGCGTCAAATATTAAATCTTCGCAATATAAATTTAAATAGGCACCCGGTGGCAAAACTTATTTTTATTCAAAATCACTCTATGAGCGTACAATATGTATCAATATACATTTTGTGTAGATAGGTACCTTATTACCAACTCGGTATAGCAGATACTTATTAATGTACCTATATTAAAGGCCATTTACGTCTAATAAACGCCCAAGGGGTATGTAATGTACGTCGAGCACGTGCCCCCACTTTTAATTTTTACTTTCTTATACTTAATGAGTCTTTGAGATGTTATACATATTGATATATAGAGAATTATGCAATATATTGCATTATTGCTGCAGCCTTATAATGTATCTATAATCGAGAGATTTGCACCTCGCCATATGGGCTATTTTTGTGCACCTATATCATTATAATATTATGTATTCTTCCACAAAAGAGATAATGCCTCATTTACCTAATTACCATCGACCAACCTGGTGTTTTATTTCGATAGCATTACCTCATCGTCGAGTTCTTCATTATCTTATAACGAGTGTTTATACGTTGATTCGTCATAAAATCCCATTGGTAATTATCAAAGGATTAAGAAAATTTTCTCAATATTGAAGCATTAAAAAGCTAAGTATCATTACTTAAGAACTATAGATTAAATCGTACAAATTAAATTTTTGATGGTAAAAAATAATGAAAACTATATTCAAAAGAGGGGGTGGTTATATCCGGATATAAAATAGGTGAATCGGCCCCCGGCTGGGATTTTGAAACTTTTCAGCGGATGTTGGTGCTCAAAGTCTGAAAACTCGCTGGTATAAACATTTCAGCCTTCTATCCCACCCCTAGCCCCTTCTATGGCTCTGCTGAATGTTCCCAAAATAGGAGTCTTCATTAAAAATTTCCATTTTCTACATCTCTCAATCAAATTTTTTCAAATCTGCAGGGATGATGGACCATACCATGGGTCATCCCTGGAAATTTTTTCCATTTTTTTCCATCGATTTTTCGTACATGAAATTCAAGTTTTAAGATTAAGTAAGTATGCAAATTGTGATAGATATCTACCAGTTTTTATGAAGGTGAGGCGACGAAAAAAATATAAAATCATGTAGAATACCCATACATATGACATATATTTTTTCAGAATTTTTTATATAGGTAAAAGACCCTCAAAAGTGCAAAAAACTGATTTTTTTCACGCGATTTTTTCCCAATTAAAATGATCATTTCTAGCCAAAATTTACTCTATTTCACTCATTTGAGGTCAACTGCCACCACTTCATTCAAATTTTGTCATTCTATTCAATTTTGATTTTTTTTTTAAATGCTATTTTGTAATCCATAATAAAATTGATAAAACGTTGATATTCTGAATAAAATCCAAAAATCCAAAAATAAAAAAATAAAAATAGTTTCCATAACTACGTGAAAAAAAAAAGAAAAAAACATAAAACTAGGTAGTAAAAATAGTAGAGTACCAAAAATTCTAATTCAACGAAATTCTTTAAAAATTCAAAAATTGTCACGAAATACTGCTAAAGGATATACTTATCTTATTATAGTTCGTAATATTTCATTAAATTTCAGAAAAAATTTATCCATTCAAAATCACATAACAAATTTAACGAAAATCATTGAAAACGTCGCAATTTATTACCTAAAACTCTTGAAAAATAAACCGCCAAAACAACAAATTGATGAATATAAATTCAGAAAATTCTCAAAAAACATCGTCAATTTTTTTAAACGTTAGGTATAATTAAAAAAGGTGAAAAAGATCATTTGAAAAATTTTAAATGCAGGAAAATTTTTGTAATCGCCAAAGTTGTGCAAAAATATAATGAAAATCGTTTACAACGTCATAAATAAATTTATTAAAGTTCTGAAAAAAATATATTATCTACATTAAAGATATTTTAAAAATTCTCATTTTTAAAAAAAAAAAGTTTAATTTTTTTTTTTTATACTGGGCGTGTATGAACTGAGATCTTTATTCATGTTGTGAATTTTTTTTGAATTATCAAAAAATTTAGAAAAGTCTTCAATTGGAATTTAATTACTTAGGTACCTATTCCATTAAATCCAATAAAAATTCCATAAACAATAAAAATATCATAAATGTTCCTAAAAAATTTTTAATTAATAAATAAAGCGGAAAAATTCTAAAAATAAATATAACTATCGCCAAGCCTTTTTAAAAACCATTAAAAATCGAATTATATAGGTACTTCATCAGATTGCTTATCTATAATTTATAAAAATTTTTGCCATCATTCAAATTCTCAAAAATATTACGAAAATCGTTTAAAAAGTTACTCGTATGAATTGCAATCATAATTAACTGAAACTCGGGGGGGGGGGTTATCTTAAACATCACAAAATATCTTAGTTACAAATTTTTGAATTAATAAAAAAATCAGAAAATTTTTAAATATTTAGTTATATCGAAATATTGGGAAAATGATTGATTTTTTTTAACAACCCAATAAATTTTTTTAAAAAATTTTCAATACCAAACTTTTTAAAAAGTCATAAAATTCATCGAAAAGTCACAATGCTTTTGAAATATTCCACGTTAATTAAAGATACACAGAAATTCTCGCCATTATTCAAATTGTCAAAACCTTGATGAAACTCTGAAAAAAAGATTGGAAGTAATTTAAGTAGGTAATAAAAATCATCGATATTTTGCGAACATGTACAGTTAAGTACGAAAAATTCGGAAAGATTTTCAATACGTGCATATAATATTTATATTCATTAAATTGATAAGTATAGGAAATGTCATAAAAATCCTTGAAATATTATAAAAGTTGTAAATTACTGAAAAATCCAGAAAAATTCTCATAAAAATAGCCAAAGTCATCAAAAACATTACATTCATCACAACTGAAAATTTCCAACACAAATTTTGAAAAAAAATTTAAATTAGCATTTTTTTAAAATTTTATACTCAAATACAATTTTTTTTTTAATTGTTCATAATCAAATTTTTCAAACAATTTTTCTAGCAGAATTTTTTAAAATTTAGATGAATGCAACTTTATCCAATTTTTCTCAAATACGTAGATACAAATTTTCAAAACTTTTTTTCGACAATTTTTTTTTTAAATCAGGTAGGTACCTGTAGTAAATGATATTTTGAACACTAAAAACATTTCTTTTTCAAGTTTAATTAATCAGTGTTGTTCAAAAAAAAAATTTTTCAAGCAAAAATATTTCAAAATTTTTTAAACAATTATTTTTTTTTAATTTCGCTTAATTAAAGTATTTTTTTTGGAATTTTTTGAGCTCGATTTTTCTGAAATCATGTTCAAATATGAATCATTTTGAGTTTTGTTCTAAAAACATCAAATTTTATCATCGCAGATTTCTAAAAAAAAATCAAGCACAAATTTTCAAAAAAAAATTTAAAATTCAAACTTTGTAAACATTATTTAAAGTTTCACACAAATTTTTGATTGAATTTTTATAAGTTTTTGTTCAAAAACATTTTTTAAACAGCAAAAAAACTATGGAACTGATCTTTATTTTTTATGTTTATTTAAATGCTACCCTGTAGTTACACAGAATTTAAAAAAATTACAGAACTACAGAAAAATAAAGAGGATTGGAAAATTACTCTTTTTTAAAAATAATTTTGTTTTTTTCTCTCTTCAATTTTTTTTTTTTCACATTTCAACTGCACGTTTGGAATCGGAATTAAGTACCTGCGTAAGTATAAAATATACTTAAAATCAAAAAATTTTGCAAAAACCATTGTATTATCAAAAAAATATTCAAAATAGCTTTAAATGATGATTTTTTTTTTTAAATATACATAAAACATCGTTAAGTTGTTTAATTTGATACAAAATTATTTCTAAACTTTTCTAAAATATACTATCGAATGTTCAATGTTTTCAATGACTTTTCAATTAACTTTCCAGGAATACGTAGTTGAGCAGGTTAATAATTTTATTAAGTTCTCAAATAAAATTATTTTAAACCGTAAATAAGACGATCATTGCCGAGATTTATCGTATTAATTTAAACATGAGGTACTTAACGAAGCAAGCGACTCGTCTCAGAGACACATCGTATATTGCTATTAAATCCACGTTGACTGTTACAGACACTGCAATTAACGCATCAACATAATAAGTAATAACATTAAGAATATAATCAGATAAATGCTAATTTTTAACCGGATTTTCTAACCAGCGGTTGCGTAGAAAACTGCCTTCTCCGGAGAACCTCCAACTTTAACAACGCTAACGAAATTAGCTCAATTTACGACGAATAATTTCAAAAGATGTTGCGACCTATAAAAATTGCCACGAAACCATATCTCGAACCTCACGCACCTTTCGCAAACCCCGAATTACTTCACGTATCTGTATCTACAACATGTATAGACTGGACACATCGCCATTCCAACCATAAGACCATACGAGTATGCTAATTTCACGCAAACTTCCTGAATTTACTGTACAAAAGCAACGAATAAATAGGAAATCGATATCTATACAAGATTCTCATCTGTCGTACAAGCCTATTCCAGAGTTCTATACTCGTACCTATTCCCTGCGAGAAAATTCAATCGTTTACGAGCACGTACTCGTATAAATAGTATTTAGATGCATGAGCAATATAAGCATACTAATAAAGGGGAAAAAAAATGAGAAGTAGTCTCCCAGGTGAATTCCATACTTCATCCAACAGGTAGGCTACAAGCAAGTACATGCTCTTAACAATCACACAAATTCATCCACGCGTTCGTCGCCCTCGACGCTTCCAATCATACGCGCACAGTGCCATAGTAGGACTAGGAACTGAACTCGGGAGTACGAGTCCAATTCGTATTAACAGGGTACAAAAGCCGAGAGTTAACAAAGACAACTCGCGGACATCATCAACTTCACATCAATCTTGCCTGCGCCAGGTAGAGGTTTTCGAAATGGAAAAACATTCGTAAAATTGATGAGATATTAAATGACTAGTTTTCTAAGCTAGATGCCCAAATATTTGTACCTATGTGCGCGTTGATTTCAAAAGACATTTTCATAAATAACAAATCTTCAACGGTGTCGTGTCGTTTTCTTGGCAGGCAATCCCTTACAGCTAGGTGTACCTGACAATGAGAGAGAGTCTTTGGATCTCTGTACTTGTTTGAAGGAAAAAATTGAAAATTTTGGTTCGGATTTCCGCAGTCAAATCCTGATCAGAGTGTCTAAAAAAAATCTCAAAACTCAAAAAAAGGTATTTTTTAAAAAGAAAAATATTCCAAGTTTTACAGATCTGATTTTAAAATTTTTTTAAGTTTTCAAAATTGTAAAAATTTTTGTTTTTAACTTTTTTTTAAAGATGCAATATTTTCATAAACAATTCATTCAAGTTGAAAAAAATACCAAAGTTAGGAATTTTTACAAAATTTCGTAAATATTTCAAACTTGAAGAACTGAAATTAAAAATTTACCAAATTATGACTCGTACATAATTTTATTTATTTATTTTCATTTTTTCAAAAATGGAAATTTCTTATCAAATTATGTAAATTTATTATGAGATAATTTTCTCAATTTCGAATCTTCAACAAATTTTTGAAAAATTTCAAAGAATTACTTAGTTTCAAAATTTTAAAAAATATTTTAAATTTCAAAATCATGTCAAAGTTTAAAAGTGAACAAATTGACTTTTTGAGAAATTTTGAAAAATCTCTCAACTTAGATTTTAGGGGTGCACTGAATAAAAAAAAAAAAAATCACCAAACTTGAAGATTTTTAAACATTTCCAACTTGAGTGAAAAAACTTGAAAATCTTCACCAAAAATAAAAAATCATTCTGAACATTTTCCGTTTGTTATAAGTAAATTTAGCAAAATTTAAAAAAATTGATTTGACATCAAAAATTTATTAAAATTTAAATTTGACGAAATCCCAACTTTTATCGAATTGGGAGATTCTCCTCAATTTTGAATTTTTGTCAATTTAGGAAATTTACGAACGGAATTCTAAAGATTTACTAAATAATAATTTTTTTTCAATGTAAGTAGGTATCCAACTTATGAAATTTGTCAAATTTTGAAAATTACCAAATTTAGAATTTTAACAGGTTTTAAATCTTTAAAATTTTTGAAAAAAATCAGCAAATTTTGAAGATCTAATAATTTTTTTTAAATCTATATAAAACTTCACCATGTCCCCCCCCCACCCAAAAAAAAACGTAATAATTAAATTGTTTTGATAATTTAGCTGAATTTTAAGAAATTTTATAACATCAAAAATTTATGGGAATTGAAGAATTATGTACGTAGCAATTTTGAATTTTCACCAAATTTTGAAAAATTTTAATAAGTAGGTAATTAAAAGGGCTAGATTGGAAAAATTGTTAAATTATGAAGATTTAATAAAATCAACAATTTCCTAAATTAATGAGAAAAATTTGAAAATCTTTACCAAAAGAAAAATAAATTATTAATTTTTTTTTAATTTAGCTGAATTTTAATAATTGAACTATCATCAAAAATTTATTAAAATTGAAAAATTGGTAAAATTTCAACTTTTATCGAATTTAGAGATTTTTCTCAATTATTTTGAATTTTTATCCATTTTCAGCAATTTTTGAAACGACCAAAAATTACTGGATTATTTTTTTTTTAATGCATCAAATTTTAAAAATTTGTCAAACTTTGTAAACGACTCAATTTTGAATTTTCATCAAATTTTGAAAATCATCCAAACTTTGAGAGTTTACTACATTAAAAAAATCTACAGACACTTGAGTATCAAACTTCACAAATTACTAATTTAGGTACTTTTTTGAAATCCTACCTGAATTTTAACAATTGATCTAATATAAAAAATTCATTCAAAATTGAAAAACTGGCAAAATTCCAGATTTTATCGAATTTAGAAATTTTTCTCAATTTCAAATTTTTATCCATTTTTTAGTAATTTTTGAAATGGCCAAAAATTACTGAATTAATATTTTTTTTAATGCATTCAATTTTAAAAAATTTTCAAACTTTGTAAATGACCAGATTTCGATTTTTTATCAAATTTTGAAAATTTTTCAAACTTTAAAAATATATAGCTGAATTTTAACAATTGATCTAACATAAAGAATTCATTCGAATTGAAAAAATTGGAAAAATTTAAGCTTTTATCGAATTAAAATTTTTAGCAAATGAAAATTTTCAAGATTTCAAAGATTTACTATATTAAACAAATTAAACAAATTTTTAAGATGTGAGATAAATTTAAGTTTCTACAAATTTAAAAAAAATAGGTAGTTCAACCTTCACAAGTTGATAGCTAAAACATTGAGTCAACATCAAAAATGCATTAGAATATTAAAAAGAATCTTGAATTTTCACAAAATTTTCAAAATTACAATATTTACTAAATTTAAAAAATACGAAAGTTCCAAAAATCGAATTTTAATAGATAGATTCGAAAATTACCAAAATATCTCGAATTTTTACACAATTTTTAAAAGCTTTCCAAATTGAGCAATTAAAGATGACTGAAATTTCTATTTTTATTAAATTTTGAGATTTTTTAGAATTCTTTCGAGGTTGTAACAAAATGAAAAAATTGATTAAAATGTAGAAAATGACTAAAATTTTAATTTTCATGTGGGGATGAAGGGTTCAACTAAATTTTTGAGATTATAAAAATTTATTAAAAATTAAAAATGACTGAAATTCTAATTTTCGCCAAATTTTCAATTTTTAACAAATTTTAACGATTCTTTAAATGTTGAAAAATTTTTAAATTGAAGAAATTTAATTAATCAGCTTTAAAAAATTACTAAGTAATTAAATTTTTATCAAATTTTGAAAAATTCCCAAATTCTTTTTTTTTTTTTTTTTTTTCAAGATCAACTATTGAAAAATTGGAAAAAAATGATACTTTGAAAATTGATTACCGCACCAAAGGTTTTGTAAATAGTTGGGTAACAGGGCCAGATTTAGGGTGGGGCCAGTGGAGCCCGTCATCAAGAAGGGCCCTTCATTGAAAATTGTCAATTTCTCAAAGTTAAAAAAAATTGGAAAATACGGAAAATATATGAAAAATTAGCAATTTCTCAAAATTGGGCGAATTGGAGAGTAATGAAAATTGTTAATTTTCCAAAATTAGTAAAAAAAACTATTAACTTTCTGAGAATATA
>FIZV01021487.1:0-16896 GCA_900050545.1 Trionymus perrisii | reverse complement strand
TTTAGTATTTTTTTAGGTAGTCCGCTATTTTGGCACCATAGTGCCACTAGTTTTTAATATTTTTTTTGAGGAATATTAGGGTCTTTTTTCCTCAAATAAACGAGGTTTTGTTACTTCGATCTTCAAAAAAAAAAAAAAAAACTGAGAAATTTCTTACACACACTGCAAAAAATTGAGGTATTTTTAGTTCCAAGAAAATAAGAATTTTTCCTTCAAAAATTAATTGATAAATATTTTTCTGCAAAAAAATTGAAAATATTTTTTATGCAGAAAAACAGGGATTTTAATATTTGATTTTTGCATTTCTCGGAATTTTCTAAGTTGTAGCTGGAACATTCAAGCTACTGCTGCAGGTGATCCCCCTCCACGTACTTTGCTGTTCTGGTGCTCAACCAAAAACAAAATCTAGTTACGCTATTGAAAAAACCCCAAAGTATCAAATTTCAATCTAGATGAAAGACGAAGACGACGCGACGGTAAAAATAAACCAATATAGCGACGGTGGCAGCATTACAAAAAGAAAAGGACACGTTGGAAAGCACATATGGCACACGGTATTCGAGACTAATTACTAATAGAGCATGGCTAAATGATTTTCCTTTAAATGCAACTCGTGCTGATAATTGAGCGGCGCAGTTCGTACGTTATTTTGGTTAAACACTCTGCGGGCAAAATGCCGCCGCGAAATATTTTTAACACGTTGGATCGTTTCCAGCATAATTTAACTTCAATTACGATCAAACGAGCAACGCTAATACGCCGCCAATTACATATTACTCTCGTGTTTCCATTACGCTATCTGCACGTATCGAAGTTGGCATTTCGACTTGGTTTACTCGTATTATAAAATCAACGTACGCGACATTTTGTAGGTGGCACAACGGCGTGAAATTTTTTTCAATTTTTCTCCTCCGTCGTGTCTCCGCATCAACCTCGTTGCGCTTAGCGTTAAAAGGTGGGTTATGTTTAATGCTTGTAATTTATACCCAAACGTTGAAATTATTGTTAGCGGTTTTATTAATCTGATTCCAAGCAGGAGGTCGCAAACTTTACCGAGGGTGGAATATACCGTAGTAGTTTCGTCGTTTCCATCCCCCACACTCCCTCGTGCCCTTTTTTGTAGCTCTTTTTATGCGCGTAAACACCGAGCTCGTTCATGTTTTAAATATTATTCGTCGACCTAAATGAATCTACGACTCTGACTCCAGCTCTTGTTCAGTTGTTCTGCAGATTGCAGGATCATTACGAGATGCTGCAACGTACGTCCGTGTCGTGTTATAAAAATCTAAACTGAATGAATAACCTAAGTCGATTATTATGCAAATATCGCACCAACACCAGCACGAGCACGCGAAAAATATCCTACCGGAAGAATTATCCTTTTTGATTAAAAGTCGATAATTCGATTGACTACACAATAGAAAACGATTTATGATTTTTTCAACAAGTCTCTCCCCCTCCTTTTCCCTGTTCCTTTGGGGGTACGATTAATCAAATCAAAGGCTAAGTCATTTTTTTCTTTTGTCTCTTTGTACGTGGGAATCATTTATCCGCTGTCTTGAATTTTTTATTATTTTTATTGGCGTGAAATGATTTGAGATTGATGGTAATCTAATCGCCCTTGATCTGATACGTTTAGCGAATGCGAATTCGCAATATTGTGTAATTTTAATGCAACGTTTAACTACATACGAATAGATAATAATTTTGTATTAGTGTTACGAGAGTATAAACTGTTCGGTAAACGAACTACGAATAGTTGTAATTTGCCAAATTGATAAATAATTCTTAAAATTATCGGCATTTTTGCTATAAACCTGCGACAGATCTTGAATGAGGTGTTTCTGGTTCATTTAGGATAATATGTATTATGAACTTTTTTTTTTTTTTGGTTTCATTTTTGTAGATACATAGATACAACCATGGGGAGGATTAAAATGGTTTTGAGTATAGCTTTGTATCAAGGTAAATCATCTGAGTTAATTTTAAAATGACTGAACGGTAATGTATAGATATAGGTTTATATTTCCTTTGCTGTTCGTTCTATTTTTTAAATGTGATAGATACTCGTAGTTAAAATTAAACGAGAAATTATTAGTGGAATTTTCCTACTTGAAATCTGTACCTACTACCTATTTACATAAAAGGATAAATTAGGTACTCGCAGATATGTGTTTTTGTGTGTGTGCTTTACCACGTTCGGTGTCAAGTATTCCGCTCGTAACCTTCCCTTCTTAATTCTTCAACTACCCAATTTTAATCTCACGGATAAGAGTGATTTTCAACCTTGAATCAAATCAAGGTTGTAGACTAGAGTCTTTAAAAACTCCAATGAAAGAGTGTGTTTTGAAGTTCCAAGGTGTATACCAGACCATAGTATACTAAAATTAGTAAATTTTTGTTAAAATGTCAATAAAAGTTTTAAAAAAATGGGGGGGGGGGTCGAAAAATTGATGTCAAAAAATCAAGAAATTTTGTTCAGTGTTGAACAAAATTAAAAATACATAGTTTTTCCTGCTATTTGAAAATTTTTGCGCAATAAATTTTAGTTCTATTTTTTTGAGAAGGGGCGTGTTTCTAAATCTTCATTTTTTAAGGGGGGAGTGAGGTGATGGTTTTCTGAAGATTTTGTAAAAAACAGTGAAAACAGATAGGTAATCAAAACGTAGTGATTTAAAAAAAAAAACAACTAGACACCATGAAACTAGGGAAATCTGCCTAAGACAGTGGCGAAGCTAGTCAATTTTTCAAAAGGGGAAAGGGTTGTTTTATGAATAAACTGGAAATTCAATTTTTTGAGAACTATTATTTTTTTTTAAATTCAAAGTAATTTTTTCACATTTTCAAAAACTGGCTATTAGGTAAATTGCCTAAATTGCAAAATTTTTAAAAATTATAAAATTTCACAAAATCGCTGAATTTTCTAAAATTCTCTAATTCACAAAATTAACGGAATTTCCAAAAACTATTAAATTTTTTAAAATTGCAAAATTTTGCAAAATTTTTGAATTTTTAAAAATCATTAAAAATTGTCAGAATTTCTCAAAAACTAAAAATTTTTCAAAAATTACTGAATTTTGAAAAATTGCAAAATTTTTAAAAATTAGGTACCTAAATTTTTTTTAATTTTTTAATTTTTTTAAATTCTCTAAAAATCATTATTTTTTTAAAATTGTAATTTTCTCAAAAACTGACAAATTTTCAAAAATTATTGAATTTTAAAAAATCTTTAAATCCCTAAAAATTACCTGCTAGATTTTCGAAAATTTTGAAATTTTAATTAAAATTACAAAATTCTTTAAAATTTATGAATTTCTAAAAATCGTCCATTTTTAATGGTCCAATAATTCAGTACGTCATGATGATAAACTGCCATTTGTTTAGGAATATTACAAAAATCATATGTACCTGCTTCCGACCTGATCAACCTGCTCTGGCGAAACAAAAAAATTGGATTTTTATCCAAAGAACGATAGATAGATGTGGCTATATCGATGGGAGTACGAATGGGATACCACGCAGAGAGATGCCGATATAGCTAGAAGCTACCTATCTATATATTTGACAGGCTTTGATGAACGATGTATCGATGACGTCACCAAATTATTCTCCCAGCCGTGACGAATTAAGGTTATTTTTTCCACCTTAATGATGTCTTATAATTACCTTATAGCATGGGGATGTAGAATAATTATTAAAAGTTAATATACGACAGAGAGGAATATCACGCTGCGAGTTAGCACTTCTTGCAATTACACCGTCTTAGATTGTGGCCTACTGTGAATTCCTGATTAGGGCTCGACCCGCCGAAAGCCCGGCAGGTTCCCAGGCCAAAACTTAATTAACACCTTCCCTCCTCTGGCCGGTCTAAAAGAGCATTTTCGCTCTTCCTTTTTTTTTCATTTTTTTATTTTCTTCTCTCGGTTGGTAAATTAATGATGTTGGAAGATTCGGTGAGCCTCTTCTCGTCTGTATGGTGAGATGCCGTTCTGTACCTACAGGTATTGTTCGCATGGTTGGAAAATTTTTTACCGGGCGAACTTACGGTAGAAGTGGCTGCAATGATGGAATGTTTTCGAAACAATTTGTTCTTATAGTTAGTAAGTTGAAAAATGTTTGTTTTTAAATTAATGATTACCGCGTGTTGTTGTAGATATGTATTTGAATATGGTTCAGTTTTGTTGTATTTAAATTTTTTCCTTGTAATTGCATTTTGTTAACTTGAGTTGTAAAATTATTATTTTTAAAATATACCATATACCTACGTATGAATATGTATTTTCGAATGTGTTTTTGAAGAGAAGATTCACAATTTTCCAGCATTTAAGTATTATCAAAACTGAAAATTTACAGTTTTCTAGGGTGTGGAACTGTGGATAGAATTTTTCCGAAAGTGGTGAGAGTTGTTCAAGGTGAGAATCATATTTTTATTAATTTAAAAACATCGAGACTATTTTTATTCTGAAATAATTAAGAGATTTTTTTCCCCGAAAAAACAAAAAAATTTAGAAACTTTTCTTTAAAAATGAGAAATTTCTTTTTATACAAATCGGAGATTTTTGGGAGGTTTTTTCTTTCAGTTTTTTATTCAAAAAAATCAGAAAATTTCCTTTCAATTTTGAGGAATATTTTTGCACCAAAAAAATTAGAAATTTTATTAACTAGTGTTCTGTTTGAAATTTTTTTTAATGCGTATTTTTATTCCAAAAAATTGAGATACCCCTCGCCATCGCGAAAATATTAAGAGATTTTTTTCTCACTAAAAAAGATTGTTTTCCGAAGTAAAGAAAAATTCAATTTTTTTCATAAAAATTAAAAGGAGTTTTTTTGTAAGAAAATTGAGATTTAACTGAGATATTTTTTCTCAAAAAGTTATAGGATTGTTCTTCCTCTAAAAAATTGAAGTTTTTTTTCATAGAATTGAGGCTCAACCGAGAAATTTTTTTCTCCAGAAAAAGCTGAAGTTTTTCTGCTTACAAAAGAATGAGAGATATTTTATTCCAGAAAATTCAAAAAAAATTCCCAAAATTGAATGAAAAGATTTATTTCTTTAAAAATTTGAAATTTTTTTTTTATTTCAGAAAAACTGGCGTACCAATTGACAAAACTGAAATTTGATAAAAGTTAAAGATTCCCATCAAACTAGAAAAAATAAAAGTTAATTACTCTAAATTGAAAAAAAAAGCTATGCCATTAATAAATACGCATTTTGCAAGCACCCATTTCTCGATAAAAAATCGTCTATAATTTATCACAAAGATGAGAGTAGGCGTTTTAAACGCTGTAAATGAAATTTTTTTCTCTTAAAAAATTGAAATACTTTTGTCAAAATTACCTTTTTTTTATTTGGCTTTTCATTTCTTTTTCAATATGTAAGGAGACATTTTTCTTGTAACATCGTTCTACTGTTTGCAATCTGCAACTAAATAAGCACCCAATCAATTCTTGAAAATTCTAAACCTCCTGAGGGAGCTTAAAAGGATTAGAATGGAGAATGGATTGGGAATTGGAATACAAAATTTTCAAATGATTAGAATCACATAGGTACTTGAAGTAAAACTATTATACCTAACCAATTCAATAATATAGTTCAAAATTCTTGGCATCTGATCTTAGCCTAAATGAAGAAATGAACGATAAAAATAATAAACTAATAGTGGATTAGATTTAGAGTTTAGATAATTAGATTGGATCATTGGAAAATATTTAATTTAAAAAAAAAAGTGAAAATGCGTTCTTTTCTGTTTTGTTTATTTTTATAAGTATGACAACTATGATTGATCAAACCCAACATTACGTCATCAATACTGCTAATGAAAACATGAAGGAAAAGTCAAAATAAAGTTGTATTCGTCAAATTTTCGACGTCACAGGTTGGCTGACGAATCAACGACACGTATTACAAAACGCCGAAAAATGACGCGTTCTTATCATTCGTCATTTTTTCAGCACTTCACTTTCATTTCTGATTTCGGCTTCATTCAAATCAATAATTCTTTTTGGCGTGTGGTCAAAAATGGTTTAAATATTAATTCATCGAACCTTATAGCTTTTCTTCGTATCGGAGTTTATTACTGAATAAAAAATGGCTGTAGTTTTGGCGGAGTATTTCAAGAATTTACTTCTTTTCGTATTCACTCCAGAATGCTACGAAACGGTATTCATCCAAAATGATTTCTTCGATGGTAAGTTTTATTTATTTTTCTACCTTATTTCAAGTCTAGAATTATTTCAACCAATACCATAATATAATTTTTTTGATTCAGTTCCATGTTTGAAATCTGCGGTCAGCAAATGTCTCGGGTATGGGATAATCGCAGGATCCGTGTTGGGTGAGAGAAGTTCAGAAGAAGCATTATACTTATATCACCATGTATTTAATTTATATTTCTAATACCTCACAGTCAAGGTACCTCAGATCGTGAAAATTTCAAAGAACAGAAGCGCCGAAGGGATCAGTATTATAGGTCAACTTTTGGAGCTTTACGGTGTAACGGCTGCTGTGGCCTACAGTTACGTGAAACGGTTTCCATTCAGGTTGATATATTTTGTTTTCCATTGATAATACTTTTGAGAGTTGATTTAATCTAAGTATTTGTTGATGTTTTGTTTTATATAGTTCGTGGGGTGACAGCGTTTTCGTATTAGCTCAAACCAGCACAATAGCCGGTCTAGCGTTACATTTCAACAAAGGCAATTTACCTTGTTTCGTTTTCCTGGCCGTTTACTCGGTTTTGGTATACTTGAGCGTATCCGGTTTCTTGGCTGTTCATATATTATGGTTTTTCCAAGCATCGTCAGTACCTGTAATGTTTATTGGTAAAGTATGTATCTGCTAAGGATTACCGAACTGACGATCTGTACAAATCAGAATGTAAATCAATATCCATTTCAACAGATGATTCAAGTATATCGTAACTTCCAAGCGAAATCCGTCGGACAACTATCTCTAATAACGTACACGTTGCTGTTTTTCGGATCCCTGGCTCGTGTATTCACTTCTGTGCAAGAAACCGGCGATTTCATCATAATATTAACTTACTGCTTGGGTACCTTTGCTTACGGTATCATATTGATACAATTCTACATCTATCCAAGTAGCGGCGCAGCTAAAAAACCCGCTCGTAAGAAACAGCAAAAACCTCAGCCACCGCCAAAAAAGAAGAAACAACGTTGAATGGTGTATACGATATATTTCATAAAGTTTTCTCAAATGTTAAAGTATTCCTTTTTTGTAGGATTACACATTTATTGTGGCGTTAGTTATACGAAAATACGTCCTGTCCCTGTTTATTTTCTCTGCGTAGTCTAAAATTATTATTGTTACGTTACCTTGTTTTTTCTTTTATAAATATTCATTTCAGAAACAAAATTGTATGAAATTGTGATCTTACGTTAATGTAGTACGTGAGAACGTCTGTATTTTATATATAAGTCGTCCTCGACGGATCATTTTAAATTTTAATGAGTAGTGTTTAGGTTCCAACTTGAATCACTGCCGTTAAAAAATAAGATTTGAATTTTTTAAGTATATAATTATGTGTATAAAAATTGATTATTTTTCACAAGCGATTTCGCAAGATTGGTGTAACTGGTGTAACGCTTCATAGTAATCGTTTTCGACTTTTATACTATTCACTTTTACATGTATAAAACTAGTATTTATGAGGTCGTGATTTATTGCAATGGTAGATTTTTCTCTTTGTTATATATTACATTTCTTATCATCTTTAAGAGACATTCGAATACTTGTAAAATTAATGTGACATAAAAAAAAATCACGCAAACTGAACTTTTTACTTTTTATTTTGAACAACGCAAGGAACCAATAAAAAATGTAGATGAAATGATGAGAATGATCATCGCGTGTCAAGCTTCATTTTTTGATTTTTATTAATATTTTTATTTTTACTTTTTTTACAAAATAACAGCTACTTACATAATAAGTTAAATAATAACAAAAATCGAAAAAAAGGAAACTAAAATGAGAATTTTTAAACAAATAATTTACATAGACATACGTATGTACGTAAAGTGTACACTAAACTTTTTGAAATTAATGATCATCAATTTTCTTTTTCCCTTTATCATCCGGTCTGACTATTTTTGGAAATAAAATCCCATAAAAGCCTTTCTTATCTTCAGTTATTGCTTTTTTCTCTTTTTCTACCATATCTTTTATGGCATCTTTTTCTTGTTTGTAAATTTTAGCCAATTGTTTGGGTGTTTTGTTCAATATTAATTCTTTTCTATCGTTTATCATAGATTTAATTTTATCCTTAGGTGGAATAGGTTTGATGTAGCCCCAATCTTTGAGATATTTTATCGAAACCGTTGTTCCTCCTATGGGAAAAAATCACGTTGAATTATTACTTATATAAGTACGATATAAATTTCACGAAAAGATTAATAATCATTACCTAAAGTGACCGTATATCGGACAGGTGTAGCGATTTTATAAAGGGCATAAGCAATAGCGATATATCCCATGGTAGAGTTTCCATTTCTTAATTTTTCTACTAATTTTTCACCGGCTCCGATTGTTTCCAGCAAACTAGCTATATCTACTCCACTGCAATAAAACCAAAGTACTACTTATACAGGATTTTATACACAAGATATTACTAATAAGTCATACGCATACCTTTTAGCTAAATAGTAAAATGATGAAAACCAAAACGCAGAAGTGACCAAATGCACTGGAACGAGAACATACCAATAGTCGCGATACATTTGTTTAAAACGTTGCAGCAACGATGGAGGTTTCTCGTTGGGTTTCACTTCGGTGGTTTTTTCTTGAGGGGTTTCCGAAGCGGATTTATTACTTGTGCTGTAATGTCTAAGAACGCTCCATGTGCTTTCATAACTGAAAGAATTACTATTCACGTATTTGAAATCATAGGGTACGGCACTCAGTACTGTAATCACACGTTAGAAAGTTAGCAGAAAGTAAGGAATTTCTTAAAACACAATGGAGAACTAAACTGAATTACCTGGAAGTGCAAGTTTACTCCTGAGGATTCGAATTCTCGAAAAATTGCATAAATTATTTAAAGGAATTTGATTCTTCTGAAAACAAACTGTACTAAATTTGGTAACGTAAGAAGTATCGATAGGATTAATTTTCCTTACAGGTACTCTGAGGTACGTAAATTTCCATAAATTACTCGCCATCACCTCTAAATTAACTATTTTTTCAGTAACTAATTAGCAAAAGAGATATAAAATACCAGTGCCTACAGCAAAACAACAGTCGGTGAAAGAATTTTATGATAACACAAAAATACGTGATAACTGATAACGTTCCTGCTTGTTGTCTTTGTACGTGTCGGACATGGGCAAGATCAGTTCAGGTTCATGAACGAAGAACGAACTGAACGAAGTAAAGACGTATGGACGTAATAATTCTCAAAGTCCTAAAGTGATTCCTAACCTATTTTATTTTATTTTAAAAAATTTTATTTACTGTTTTTCACTTTTTTTTTAGTTTCATCAATTACTTTGATATTTTGAAAATTTTCTAAAAATTATCATTTCCTCAAACTGACAACTTTTCAAAAATTATTGATACTGAATTTCTAAAAATTGCCAGTTTCTCAAAAACTATAATTTATATATATTTTTTAAATCGCCAAATGCCAAATTCCTAAAAATTGTCGCTTCCTTAAAAAACATTTCCAAAAATTACTAAAGTCTAAACTTTAAAAAATTCCAAATTCATCAAAATTGCTGAATTTTTTTTTTTAAATTTTCTAATTCACAAAAACTTATTTCACAAAAATTACAGAATTTTCAAAAATAATCATTTTTTAAAAACTTCAATTTTCTTAAAAACTGGCACACTTTCAAAAATTATTGAATTTTTATTTTTTTTGAATCTTAAAATTCCCAAAAGTTGTCAGTTTTTCAAAAAATAAAGATTTTTAAAAATTGCAAAATTCTTAAAAATTTTTTAATTTTTAAAAATCGTAAATTTTTAATGATTCAGTAATTTTACGAAATTGTAAATTTTTAACAATTTATTTTTAAATTATCGATGCCGAAAATATTTTTAAAGCCTTCATTTTTTATAACTACTTCATAAAAATCTAATTTCTTTGAAATTTTGAAAGAAGTCGGACTTCACTAAAACTCCTATCAAATACGCCACTGACCTATTATTGAATATCTGATGTGTGATCAATGCTTGTGTGTGACAAGTTGGCACTTGGCAGTTGGCAACATTGTTCATACCCGTTTTTTAACGAGTAAATTAATAAAAATAAATCGTGAATCAATCAACATACCTTCGGGCTATTGCACTTCTCGTAGAAAACGTACGTCATTAATGGTTAATAAACTGACCCTGAAATAATCATACGATATTCCTCAAGCTTCGACAATCCATGAATTAAACTCGCAGGATGTTTGAGATTAATCGCATTACGAATATAATATCCCCATTTCATAACGTGAGTAGGTACTAGGTAGTAGGTACCTACCTACGTATTATTTCGCGAATTGCGATTATTCATCATTTATTATTTACAGTGGCATAAAACTCGATAGAAAATATTGCGTTTCATTTATAGGTAGCTCGGTACGTAATGTTATTCAAGACTGAACGTTATCTTTACGTCACTCAAATGAACCATCTATTTAATATGTTTTTATTTTTACGTTACCCACTAATTAGTAATCACGACGAACCTTCCTAACAAAGTTATCATGTATCAGTCACGTATAATAAAACCGGTTATCTTTAGGTGGGTAAATCCAGGTATATGACGTAGAAAATATATTGAAAATTTCTTATAAAAAATTTTAGAAAAAAGAAAGAACGGTGATACAAAAATACAAAAATCACGAATTATTAGTAAGGTCTAAACACAGACATGGTATTCATTTCTGTAAAAATCCATTCGCTGTTCGCTTCTAAAGACGCATAAATTCCTGGAATTTCATTACCGCAACCAACACCCCAAGAAACAATACCAACTTGGATGAATTTTTTTTCGTTAGTTCTCGATGCACAAAATAATGGCCCTCCTCCGTCTCCCTGTACAAATAAAATTCATTCGAGAATTAAAATGAAGTTATTGCATAGATAATCTGAAATTAAGATTTTTACCTTGCAGGAATCATATCCTTTTTGTCCACCGGCGCATAAAAAGCTAGGATCGAGTGCGAAATTCTTGCCTAGTTTGGTTGTGCGTAATTTTTGAATACATTCTTCGCGTTTCACAATTGGTAATTCCACTTTCTTTAGTTTATGTTGAATATTTGGGTCGTCTGAAAAAAACAAACAACAAAGAGCACGTAAATATTAAATGTTAGGTAATAATATTATAATTCTTTTTTTCTTCAAGTAGACATCTTTCACTCACTAAAATTAGTCTTGCCCCAACCAGTGGCCCAGCAATTTTGGGGTCTGTACGAGTTCGTTGCGATGTAAGGAGTATTGGCCAAAGGAGCACAAATACTGTTTACATGTGATTCGTAATGGAATGGTTCATTAACGCTCAGTAAAGCCATATCGTTGTATAATCGTTTGGGATTGAAATTCGGATGTATGTGGACAGCATTTATAGTCCGGTCTTGATGAGGGTAAGTTTCATTAACATCGCTACCAATGTTATATTCTCCAGCACGAACTCTCAGTAAAGACATATCAATATTGCTGCAAGGTGTGATATGATTAACCAAGGTTATTAAAGAAACGAGATGCGTTATTAACGACCTGGTCCACCTGCTACCTGTCATTAGGATGGTGGCAAATCGAAGTTCCTTGCAATCGAAAGGTTAAACGCTATTTTGTGGTTGATTCATAATCTAACTAGGGTGAAATATTCCTTTTAATGAGCTGGGATTCCATTTTTTGAAATCTTCTTTCCCATTTCCCATTTTCAAAAATCTCTCTATCCCTGCACTCAAGTTTCCAATTAAAAAAATTTCCGAACAAAAGTTATGGACTAGGCTTCAGAATAATTTCAGTTACAAAAATTTTTCTTGGGCCTCTCCGGTCCTCCCCCTCACTTCAATTTTACAGGATCAGGCTTCAGAATAATTTCTGTTGTTACAAAAGTTTGGCTTGGGCCTCTCCGGTCCACCTACTCACTCCCAATTTTACAGGTTTAGTCTTCAGAATAATTCCTGTTACAAAAATTTTGAACCACTCCAGCCCTCTCACCCACTCCAATTTTACAGGATCAGGCTTCAGAATAATTTCTGTTGTTACAAAAATTTTGCTTGAGCCTCTCTAGCCCTCCCACCCACTCCAATTTTACACAATACGTTTGAGTTACTTTTTCAATTATATCTCAATTTTGAAATTTTAAGGGACAGTGGTTTCAAAAAATTCATAATTTTGGCAATACAATGTATGAAACAAATGTAACTTCTTAGAGGAACAAAATCAGTTTTGTTAAAAATTTGCCTACCTTTGAAAATTATGGCACACTGAGCCTCAAAGTTCGAAAATGCTAATTTTCGATACCTGTAGCGCCTTCATTTTCAAAGATAAGAAAATTCTTCACTCAACTTTTTTTATTCCTCTCAAAAATTTACATCCGTTTCGTTTCATGTATTGTTTTGCGACAGATTCTTTTTTTTGGATAAAAATTTCAATGCTTACTAATTTTTGGTCCATTTTTTAAATTTAATTTTAAATCTTTCATTAAACACTTGAAAATTTTTCAATACTGGACACACATTCATAAAAAAATAGTGAAACCATAGAAAATTCTCAATAGTCGCCTCATCTTCAGTTATGCTTATGGACTGTAGTACAATAGTATAAGAAGTATAGGTCAAGACCTGCACTTACTTGACACAATGAGCAGCGGTCAAAACGATATAAGGAGATAGTAAAGAAGCTCCGCATATTAATTCGCCAGTATTGGATAAATCATTTGATCGGAATAAAGCAACCATCCATGGAAATTCGCCAAATACTGTTTCCGCATCTATTAGTTCATACCGGTTTTAGAATGGTATGCATGATTCATAGCCCAGCAGATGGTATAGGTTAGGATGCGCATACGCGAAAATTATAGATAAATCAAAGTATTTGAGTAGGTACCTACTTTCTTCAGAATTTACAATTTTCGTATTGATGTTGATTATTGAATCAATTTCACTTTCGCTGGGATCTGAGTTCATTGTTACTCCCTTGATTCCACACTCTGGTTCAACATGAGGAACAGAGGTACTGGTAGATTCAGACGGTATCGGTAATCGCACTTCGGTAACTGGTTGTGGTGGAAGTTCCACTGGAGGCAAAGGAGGAGGTGAAGAGACCATTGCTGGAGGTGGAGTACTTGACTCGGAGACAGGAAGAGGAGGAGGTGGAGTACTTAACTCAGTAACTAACGTATTGTTCGCGTTAATGCTACTTGGTGGACAACAAAAATCAGGAGGTTCGCAGCGAAATCTGTAGAAATTTTTCATTGAAATGATTAGTGTAAGGTAAAATCATCAAACATAATGCATTCGTGTCTGGTATCCATACCTAGGATTGATGACGCTTTCGATGTTTGATTCTTCGTCGACTGGTGTTATCGGTGATACTTGATAATCGATGCATTGCCAGAATGGTACGCAAATACAAGTAGAATCTTGGCTAGAGCTTGTTGGTGGTGATGTAGAGTCTATCGGCGGCAATGGTGCAGCCATTTCTGACGAGGGTTCCATTTTACAGCAAACGTTGTCAGTTCCACATCTTTCTCTGAGCAAAAAGAAAACAATTTTTTATTTTTATGCAATAGAATAAACAATATACCCATAGGTAGTCAAGGTCAAAGAGACGATGCATGTTTTTAAACTAATAGGTAATGAACTTGATAGGTACTCGTAAAAGATAATGAAATGTACACAGAAGTAAAATCGCATTCCTTCAGTAATTATTCAAAAAGGGTATATCTAGGAGCATTCCATGCTAGCGATGTATAAATGAATTTTTCTTCGTTTCAATTTGTGACCTACCACGAGAAAACCCTCTAGTTTACAGCAGAGACAAGATATTTTTTTTTATAACAAAAAAAAGTTGGAAGGATGGGGGGATTATTTTATAATAAGAACCAGAATCTACAGTCTCTAAATCTAAATTTTCACTATGAAATAATGCTCCCCCAGGCCCCACCTTTTGTTGTAAACAAAACATTTGTATTTTGCATCTACTGTCAAAAAATTACCGAATGGGGAAGGTGGTTCTCGTGACAGGTCACATTCGCTTTAATTTGCAGATCGGGGACTTAACGGCACTAATTCGAATATCAAATTAAACAAACATACGTACTGATTATCAGCATTTACCCCATCGATGACATTACTACTATCGCACAAATGGAAAAGAACACACTGGCATGGTTCTTCACTATTTCCAAAACTCTGTCGAAGACTAATCGTTTGCTTCGTACTATTCTTTGCGGCAGTCTTGACACCAATAACAGTTTTATTACCAGTAGTAGGTCCTGGAGTATTGACACCAATAGCAGTTTTATTACTAGCAGTAGGTCCAGGAGTTGTTGGCTTTGCCGTTGAAGAACGAGTTGTCTGTTTTTGTTTCGGGGTCGTAGTCGTTGCTGCGATTGCTGTACCAATCGAACATCCCAGCACCAAAACTAACACTAGCGTAGAACCATACATTTTGCGAATCGATAATAAACTACAGTCCACTAGACGAAGAATCGCGTATTTAAAATGAAAACCCTCTGATCTCGTGGTCTTCTCGGCAATTTACAGCTTGTAATTATCTTCGAGTACGACGCGTGTTATTTATAGTCATTACAGAACTGGCTATATTCGACGAAACACCGCTCACACGCTGCGCAGCAATACTGACGCGAAAAACCAGACGAACTAAGTACCTACTACCAACCTAGGTTGGCAAAGTACGTATCTATTTACGATTATTCAAATTTAAATCAAACAGGTTATTCAACGAGGAAAAAACAGCTCAAGTAGACTAACGCATCAAGGAGGCCACTGTCATTTCAGCTTCCGAGCAACCAAGTCGAGGAAGGGGTAGACTATAATAAACAAAATAAATTTTAATTTTAGATATTTTCGAGAGAAATGGTGTTAACCGTAAATTTTTCGGAATTTATCAGATTTATATTTTTATCTAGGTAACAAGGTTACTAGCTATATTTGGCTCGGGAAAACACGCTATTTCATATCTTAATTAGGGGCAAAGTGTAAGTTTGAACAAAGAATTTTAAATTCATAGATAGGAGTAGAGGAGACAATATGATCATCAATAAGCATGAGATAATAAATTATAAGTAAGTGGGTAAAATTTACAGGTAGGTAGGTATTTGAATCTTGCTGTTGCTACAATGAAATAATGCAAAAACTTGATAGTTGATACCTACGATGTACTATGTACTTAGGGTGAACCTACAAGAGAAAAGTTGTTTGTAGGAAAGGTATTTCTAAAAAATCAAAGGTAACTGTCATTAAAATGGTGCCGGCTATGTATAATTCTGAATTCAGTTAGAGTGAACAAACTAACCCGGGTCTAAAACGTAAAACTTTTTTTTTCATGACAACGTATTTTTACATATATAATGCCGAATCCACCTTCCCCTATTGGTTCCAATAATATTAGAATTTAGAATCTAAATTCTAATATTATAATCGGGGAAGGTGGATTCGGCATTACATAAAAATACATGGTCATGAAAAAAAAAGTTTTATGGTTTAGAGTCGGGTTTGTTTACGCACTCTCAACGCGAATGAAGTATATACAGATGTAAAACGGTTACATAATTATTTCTAACACATGCGCCCATATAACTTTATCATGGATGGGAAATCACCCTGCACACAACCACACATACGCAAGTAGAAAAACACGTTTCTGATTGGTGCATCTTCAGGTAGCTCGATCCGCTTGTGTGTTTATCGGCGATTCTAGCACATAATCATCAACGCTTTCAATGCGGGTTTCTTTTCGATCTCTTTTTCACTAGTTTGTCCTCGTCGAATTATTCTTTCGTCATATTCTTACAGAATGAATTCAATTGGTTGTCGGAAATTTTGGAATTGTTTTTTAAAAAATCAATGTTTCTTATTCCGGGTGATTTTTTCGTAATTGTCCCAAGTAATCAGTTATTTCTATCGAACGAACCGATTTATTTTTTATTTTAATTGCAACAGGAAAAAAATGCGAAGGGTTGCTTTTATACTCCAATTAAATACGTTAAATATCAAAAGGTAATTAACGACAAAATGAATAAAGAGTTGATCAACGAATCTTTTTTGTGCGTGCAAAAAAATGACTAAAAATTGGGCGGAAATCGATGACCTGGACTTGACTTCTTTTCATTTCTTTCCACCTTTAGACGGAGAACTTGAAAAAAAAAATATTCACTTTACAGTAGACTCATAATTATTCGATTTTCGATTTAACCGTTAAAAGATGCACTCGATTTCTCTGGACAGGCCCCCCAAATTGGACTAGGGGCGCCAAAATTTCATCGTAGATTCAGTTCATGCCTCTGATGTGCCTTTTGCATGTTTTGACTTTTGGACCCTATTTAACCCCTGTGTAGGGTCGAAAATCAATAAATTTTCATGTTTTAACCTGTCTTATGGGTACGTTGATCAGCCTATAGCCCAAACAAAATGACCTAGGATGTCAAAATTTTGTATGTAGAGTCGATAAAGGTCACCGATGTGCCTTTTGGGGGTTTCGACCTTTAACCTTCAAATTTGGGGAAATTTGGGGGTCAGCCCATTTTTTGTTTGGGCGCGGGGAGGTCCCAAAGAGATGAAATTTTCTGAAACTCATACCAGCAATTGGAACCCACTTTACCTCCAACATATCCAAATTTCAGCCTCCTAACTCATCCCCACCCCATTTTAGGGGCCAAAAAGTGGATTTTGGTGGTCATTTTATCACGTTGATCGGGC
>FIZV01021481.1:0-12712 GCA_900050545.1 Trionymus perrisii | reverse complement strand
AATTAGTGAAATTTCCCCAAAAAATAAGTTTCTCAATAATTGGTTAATTTTTAAAAATTATCGAATTTCTCAAAATTGCTGAATTTTCTCCCGTTCACAAAAATTACGGAATTTTCAAAAACATTTTTTTTTTAAATTTCTCATTCTCCAAAACCAAAAAAAATTTCAAAAATTATTTAATTTTTTAGTTTCTAAAAAATTATCAAATTTCCCAAAATCGATGAATTTAAAAAAATTCTCCAATTCACAAAAATTATTGATTTTTTAAAAATTACAGAATTTTCAAAAACATAATTTTTTTTAAATTTCTAAAAAAAAAATTATCATTTTCTCAAAAACCAAAAAATTTTCAAAAATTATTAATTTTTAAAAATAGTAAAATTTCCAAAAAATCTAGTTTCCCAATAATTGATTAATTTTTAAAAATTGTCGAATTTCTCAAAATTTGACAAATTTTCAAAAATTCTCTCATTCACAAAAATTACGGAATTTTCAAAAACATTATTTTTTTTAATTTCTAAAAATTGCCATTTTCTCAAAAACCAAAGAATTATAAAAATGCTTTTTAAACATTTTTTTCTGAAAAATATTCATATAGGTAATTTTTTTTTCATATTTTTAGAATACTTCTAAAATTTTTTTCAAAAAGAAATCCTTTTAAAATCTTATAGAAAATATTTTCGAAAGAAAAATTCGAAAATCCTTTCAAAAATTTTTCTTGCACAACTTGAGATTGGTAAAATAGCAATTTTTTCAATTGCAAAAATAACCAATTTATCAATATTCCAGGCTGTAAAAAATCTTATAAAAAAAAATGTTTTTTTTTTTGCATTTTTAAAAAATTATTTACAATTTGTTTCTTCAATAAAAAAAATCCTTTCGAAATATTACAAGAAATCCTCTGAAAAATTCTTTCTTGAAAAAAAAGATCATGCTAAAAACCTACAAGTAAAACATTTTTTTTGAGAAAAATTCTTTCAATTTTTTTTTTTTTTTTGAGAAACAATAATTTAAAAATCTTTTCAAGTTTTTAGAAAATTACAAAAATGATATTAATTTATTTTTCTGACAAAAAAAAATCAAAAATCCTGTAAAAGAAATGATTTTTTTTTTTCAAAAATTACAAAAAATGATCTCAATTTGTTTCTTAAAAAAAAATCAAAAAACACTGTTAAAACCCTATTGATTTTTTTAAAATTTTAAAATCCTTTTAAAAAATTACAAAAAATGCTCATAAAATTAGGTTTTGAAAAAAAAAATCAAAAATCATGCAATAACCATAAAAAAAACCTTTTTTACAAAAACTTCTCTTTACATTTGGGGGGAGGGGATTTGAATATTTTTGTTAAAATCACAAAAACGCTCTTATTTTTCTTTGAAAAAAAAATCAAAAATCTTGAGTAGAAAAAAAAAAGCACAAAAATTAAATGTTCAGAATTTCAGACGCCGCAAAAAATATTCATCTACAAAATCATACGAATCCCTGCCCAACTAATTATTTGCCTATAGCTGAGGTATTCGGTGTACGGTGTATGTATGGTGTGTGTGGTAACCATGACTTTCATCCTTGACCGATCATATCATAGTGATTCTCGACGCTCTATTAATTAAAGATACCGAATTTTAATACCCGACGCGGTATAGAACAAGTGCAAGTTGTTCGATGAGCCCAGACCAGTACCTATTGTTCGACTTATAATAAACAATACAACTACAATATGCCCGCTTTGTTTAAATTTCCTATTCGCGTTTGTTCTCGGAACACCTTTGCTGTACAGCTCGTCGTCGCAAGTCGAAGAATTTTATTGTAATTCCTATTCTCCCCTTCTGCCCACTGTACCGGCCCAGGCGTCCGAATTAATCGCCCGAATGCGTTTTCCAAGTCGAGTGTAAAATCGAAGGTTATTTTTAAAATGGCCTATAAGTATACGTGCTCGATGAATGTGAACGTACAAGTAATTTTTCAATTAGACCGAGCTCCGAAGATTTTTTGAATAAGGTTCAAAAGTAAACGGTCGATTTGTGTTCTAAAATGTAGGAAATTGGTCACCATCGGACTAAGTGGTAGTTTTCTTGGGTGGAAATTTCTACGTAGTTATTTTCAATTTAAATTCTTCGTACGTGTTTTACTCAAAAAGATCATTCGTTAGTGGAATAGACTACGGTGCACGTGTGGATTTGGAATTCTTTTCATAGTGTGCCAAATTTATACACTAATTTTCGATGCTCTCTTGCCTTTGGATTGCTTCTTCGCGCCGATATTATCGAAATAATTTGCTCGAGCCGGGTAATTATATTTTATTATTTTTTAAATTAATTTTTAAAATTTTTTTGAAGTGATCCCTGCACCTCATATGGGCTCCTTTCCAACGAAGTTCTTCATCGAATACACTTTGTAGGAAAGAAAATTCCACCGCATTAAACTCGATAACTCAACTCTCATTGCTTTTTATCTCGAACCACCATCGTCGTTCGTCGATGAATCGCAAAGGTTAAGAATAAAATTAGTGATTTAAACATGGTTTTATCACTTTATAGAAAAGCCATTACAAAAAGTGCAAAACTTTCGCATCATTAATATAAATCTCTTTTAAACGTAAGCAAAGTCATAAAAGGATAATTTATCATTTCGTTAAATAATACTCAACAAATTTCTACGATACACTTTGAAAACTTCTAATTAGTTTGAAAGAAAGTTTAATAACTGTCTGTATAGCGCCTCGCACACCCGAAAATTTCCACCATAGAAGCCCCTCTCGCTTCATTTTATCATATACTTATGCACAGCGATATCGGCGGAGAAAACAAAAAACTATTGCGTCAGCGAGAAACTCCTCTCGCTCTCTCGTTTCTTTTTAAGAAACCAAAATAAACAAAGAAATAAATCATTATTCTAAAAAGAAAAACCTTCGACGAAAAATAGCGTCGTTTTTGAGTTACTTTTGCACGTCCCTGTCCCAACCAACGCGCCAGCCGTTTCATCCGCAGGAAGAGCAGGAAAAAAAGCGAACAAGTGATAAAAAGAAGGAAAGGGAAATATAACGGATTAAAACGAGAAGATGATACAGACGTAGCAAATTATTAAAGAACCATTATTTTCTTCTAAACTATGTTTGCTTAAAATTAAATTCTACTCTTCTCTGCGAGTTTTTAGCTCGTTCGTGTTTCAATTCGCAAGCATCGGCGCATCGCGTCGTCCTCGTCGAAAGAGTTTTTCTTTTCTTCTTTTTTGGCACTGCCTACCCCACAACCCACCCTCCTCCCCGCCGAGGGCACTCTCTACCGACGATACTCTATCAAAGAAGACGTAGTGACTAGCAGCCGACTGTTGGTGGTTTTTCCTCTCTGCCTTAATTTGTGGTTCAAAGTTTTCACAAAGCGTTTCGCCTCATCCGAGCTTTCTGTTCCAAAATGGAGTCATATTTTTTACTTTTCAACTTTGCCAGATTTTCCTCAGGGTGTCTAATTGCGCATATGATGCACTATATATTTTCACGTTAGTTGATTTTGCAATTTTTTTCCTCGTAGTAGTTTTTTATTTCGTCGAAAATAATTTACGAACGTTGATTTATTCAGCGTTGATTCGCGAATGAGATTTTATAATGAGGTACAGATGGCAGAATTCCGCCATGTTTTTTTTTTCAATTTCACTATCTCCGAGATTTCTTTCAAATACGAGCACTTCTTTTCATGACAAGAGTGGAAGGAGGAAGAAGCTTTACGCCAATGTTTTTTTGTTGAGTTTTAGATCAAATTACAAAATTTATTCAGATCAATTTACAAAAAATAAAAACAATTTCCTGGCAGCTCTGCTCTCCTCGCTTTTCGAAAACATTTTCATTTTTCTGTATTATAAGACAGAAAACACATCAAGAAAAAATTATTCGAGACTTTAGAGAAAAATTTGGCAAAATATTGATTTTTCTCAACAATAATTTAAATTCCCTTTCTTCATATCTCCTCTCAATATTTTCCAGCTACAAAATTCAATTCCTGGACCACTGCTTTCATTTTTGATCAAATAATTGACCTGCTTTTCTCTCTCTATGAAATAATTCTTCAATTTTAATTATGGAAAAGAAAAATTTGAGTCCAACAATGCGTACTCATTTCCATTCTTGGACAAATTCCTTGATTTTGATCAAATTATAAAAATTTTCAAATCAGAAATTGAAATGTAGAAACGATGCAATCCTCCTCCACTCCAAAATAATTTTTTATCACCCATCACAAAAAATCGAGAAAAATCGAGAAAAAATTATTCGAATTTTCACAAAAAATTGACAAAATATCTATGTTTTCAACAATATTTTAAACTTCTCTCCCCCCCCATCACAATCGAAAAAAAATTTTAGTTCTGAAATTCAATTCTTTTTTTCATTTCTGGAGAAATTATGGTTTAAAATTTGTCAGCTTAAAAATTCATTTGAAAAAAATAAAATAAAATTCTTCCTTGGCACACCTGCTCTCCCCTCTTCAATTTTTTTTATACCTTCGATTATAAAAAAGAAAATTTATTCAAAAATAATTTTCATAAAACATCCACTCTTCAGTAAAAATATTTCAAAATGTTTATTATTCTCACTTGGAAATTTTCTAATTCCAAAATTTTATTCTTCGGCATATATTTTGACTTTTTATCAAATTACAAAATTTTTCAAACCAAAAATTGGATGTTAAAAAAATGAAAATTTTGCAGTACAATCTCACCCCCTCTCTGAAATAATTTTCAATCATCGATTTTAGGTTTTATCAAAGAAAATAGTCTTATTAGTTATTATTCTGTTTCGATTTTTTTTTTCATGCAATTCTGTAATGCTTCGGTTATAATTTCTGATTCTTTTCATTTTTTCAAAATAGGAAATTCACTACATATAAAAGAATAAAAAAATAGAAACAAACAAAAAAAAATATTGAGAGTTTTTACAAAAAAAAAAAAAAATCAGAGAATATCGCGATAGAAGATTTCTTACTTCCAAAATTGAATTTTTCGATTATTTTTGATCAAATCATAAATTTTTCCAAATTAAAAACTGAATTTAAGAAGAATTTAAAAAAATTTCCTTGCATCCCTGCTCACAGACAAAACTTGTTCAAAAATCTCGATGGAGGGGGGAGGGGGCGGGATAAAATGAGAAAAATTCGAGGAAAAAAATGAAATGACGAGTTCTTAGACAAAATAACAATTCTTGGCAAAATTTCACCAAAAAGCACCAAATTTGGCAATTTTTAACGAAATATGGTCAATTTGCTGATTCCCTTCACTTACTACAAAAAAATAACAATAATCGAGAAAAAATGATTCGAGATTTTTCCCAAAAGATGCGAATATTTTCCTCATCTAGGAACTTTTTTTTTTCAAAATTCAATTCTTGAACAAAATATTATTTTAAAATTGTCAATTATGAAAAAGATGTCAACTCAATTTTTCTTTTTTTCAAAATGCAAAATTTGGTTAAGAAATAAATGAGAAAAATTATTTCATTTAAATAAAAAAACAAATTTTTTCAAAAATGTTTTTAGATCTTTCTCCTCTTTCTCTTTTGGAAACTTCACAGTTTCCTAATTTAATTCTCGGATAAATTCTTCGAGTTTTGATCAATTTTTTCAATTTTTCTCATTGAAAAATAAAATTGACGAATTGTGAAAATTCCTCAATTGGACTTCAAACATACCTAATCCCAATTTTTAGATGAAATTTTCGATTTCAAAATGAAAAAATGTATATTCATAGGTAATGTAAATTTTCTGTTTCACCGATATCAAATTTTTATTATCTTTTGAATTCCCCTCTGATAAATGAAGAGTCGTAAATATTGACGGTATAAGTCAAAATATATAAACTGGACTCTTGGCATATTGAAACACATTGCTCTAGCCTTGTCAGTGTTTTATTTGCCTTCAATCTTCAGACTTCTACTGTTAGAATTTGAAAATTCCAACACATAAAAGTCTGAAGATCTAAGGCAAGGAAAAAACTGACCAGGCTAGAGCAATGTGTTTTAATATGCCAAGAGATAAGTTCATTTTGACTTACACCGTTAATATTTTACAACTCTTCAAAGAAAAGTTTTCAAGATCATTTTTTAGTAAAATAAATTTTTTGAGCACCCTGTCGCTTCGATTTCGGTAATTTTTTTTTCCAGTTATTACTACAACTTTCGTCATTGATTCACAGTAGGTTTCATCTTCCTGTCTGATTCCAGTCGCAGTAAAGAAAACAAGTTTATTTGGAGTGAAAAAATGAATTAAAATTTTTTCAGCATGTCGAATCTCGGTTCCTTCAATAGTAAGGGTAGGCAAACATATCTACATTTTGTTGAAATAAGTTGCAGACTTGCCCGATGGAAGGAGGTTATTATTAATCCAGACACCCTGTATAGATGGTGATGACCTTTGTCGATTTCCAGAGAAAGCAACTTTTGAAAACTAATTAGAATTGATTTTTGATCACTATGAGGCAGTGCCGAATCTGAGAGGGAAAGTATGGGAAAGTCAGAAAGTTGATACATGTCAATTTTTCGAAGAAGTAAGAGGGGTGTTTTATGGAATAAATAAAAAATGCAATTTTTGAAAAAAGTGTACTACATGTAAAAATTTAAGTATTAGAATTTCTTTAAAATTCAAAATAATTTTTTTTATATTCCTAGAATTTTTTGGAATTCAAAAATTCAAAAAAATTATTTTTCAAAATTGAGGAATCTCCAAAAATTGTCATTTCTCCAAAAAATAACAAATTATCAAAAATTATTGAATTTTTAAAAATTGCAAAATTTTCCAAAATATCCGTATTTTTAAAATTCGTTAATTTTTAATAATCAAAAAAAATTTTGAAACTGCAAAATTTTCGAAAATTATCGAATTTCCTAAAGTCGTTGATTTTTTTGAAATTCTCTAATTCGAAAAAATCATTGATTTTTCAAAATTGCCGAATTTTCAAAAATTGCCAGTTCTTCAAAAACTGACAAATTTTCAAAAATTATTGAATTTTTAAAATTGCAAAATTTTTCAAAATGGTCGAATTTTTAAAAATTGTTAATTTTTAATAATCAAAAAAGTTTTGAAACTGCAAAATTTTCAAAAATTACCAAGTTTTTTAAAGTCGTTGAATTTATAAAAATTCTCTAATTCGAAAAAATCATTGATTTTTCAAAATTGCGGAATTTTCCAAAATTTTCAGTTCTTCAAAAACTATAAAATTTTCCAAAATAAGTTGAATTTTTAAGAATCGTAAATTTTTAATAGTCAAATAATTTTTTGAAACTGCAAAATTTTCAAAAATTATCTTTTCTAAATTACTCATAGTTGAATTTTTTTTAAATTCTCTAATTCGAAGAAATCATTGATTTTTCAAAATTGCAGAATTTTCAAAGATTACCAGTTCAAAAACTGACAAATTTTTAAAATTGCAAAATTTTTTTAAATGGCCGAATTTTTAATAATCAACACATTTTCCGAAACTGCAAAATTTTAAAAAATTACCAAGTTTTTTAAAATCGTTGAATTTTTAAAAATTTTCTAATTCGAAAAAATCATTAATTTTTCAAAATTGTGGAATTTTCAAAAATTGTCAGTTCTTCAAAAACTGCAAAATTTTCCAAAATTAGTCGAATAAGTGTTTAAAAATCGTAAATTTTTAATGATCAAATAATTTTTTGAAATTGCAAAAGTTTCAAAAATTATCAAATTTTCTAAATTAGTACTCATAGTTGAATTTTTTTAAATTCTCTAATTCGAAAAAATAAACATTGTCAGTTCTTCAAAAACTGACAAATTTTTTAAAATTACAAAATTTTCTAATTTTTCTATTTCAGTTTTGCTTTTTGGTCTGATAAATTTTAGTCAAAGTATTTTAAATTATTTTTAAATCAATGAAATTTTTAATTTCCCTAAATTGACTAATTTCATGTTAACTATTTTGAATAAATAAAATTGATTAGTTTTCGATTTTGAAACACCTATGATCATTTTGTTAGATTCAATAAATTTTTCGTATTCATAAAAATTTGATTCGTTTTTTTCGATTTCGATAAATCGACAAATGTGCGATTTTTATTCATTTTTTCAATTGCATAAAATTTTATAAATTTTTTAATTTCAATAAATTGACGCATTTTTTACCTAATTATTTTTTTCTAATTATTTATTTATTTATTTTTTTTTAGGGTGTGTGTAATTACTAGATTATCACATCCGTCAAGAAGGGGCCTCAGATGGAGTTGATTAGTAGATTGATCTTTTGTATTAGGGTGATAAATTTTTGGATTTCAAGAGGGTCAGAATTTCTTCAAAAATGAACTTTTAACAAGTGAATTTGATTTTTCATGAATTCTAATCAACGAAATAGTCCTCTCTCTGTGCATTTTTTTGGCTTCTATTTCTTTATCCTGCAGGCAATAAAATTTTCAAAGGATTAATCTAGAGGACGAAGGGGTGAAAAATCTCGCGACGAGTTTCTCGGACCTTTCACTTTGGAAAATTAATTTTTAATAAGAAAAGGTTGCGTAATTAAAAATTCATTTAGCGCCAGTCACGACTCACACTAATGAAAATATTATTAACAATTAAGAACTGCTTTGAATTCAGTAGGTGTACGCATTTTGCGAGAAATGTGTGAGATTTTCATTCTTCTCCGGGCTAGGTCTGGTATATAAGGGAGGTATTTTTAAATTAATAATTAGCGTAGGTAATTAAGCGACCGAGATGATAAGAAAAGCTACAGCGCAGCGTAGAGGTGGCTCGCGTACGAGGAATTTTAATACCCTTATTTTTTGTATAATTTCCCTTTTTTTTTTCTTTCTACTGCGGGCGCGTGTATCGCGAGGAAGATTTTAGAAAGTTGAAAAAAGAAGAGTTCTCCAATTACGATATTTGCTGGAGCTCGTTATATGAAAGATTGAATTCCCAAAATAGAATCAACCTGGACACGGTAGTGATACTTGAATTGGAAAAGACCTTTTAATAAATAGAATCTAATCAAAACGCCATAGCACACAGAAGAGAAGAGTAGTAAACGAAATGAATTGGTATAGGAACCGTGCTGAGAGACTTAACGGTACGTTATTTATGATTTCCATTAAAAACGGAACACCACGAACAGAAAGTGCGAAAGACGCCAGACTACAGGGATAAAAGTGGGGGGGGGATGCCTAAAATAAGCAAGGGTTGCGGCGAACAATCAGCCGAATTGTTTTACTCCATTTACAGATGTTTTCGAAAGGCGAATGTTGAGACAGGGCTATTGTTCGTTGCCTTTCGAAACTTTTTCCTATCTAAGCTAAAGCAAAATAAATTGATTTCATTGTCGTGGAAACTCCAAAATCTCGCTCTGTTCTCTCGCTGTATAATAAACTTCAACTTGTCAGCAACTTATGACATTGTTCTAAATGATGACGTCATCATCGAAGCAATATCATTCCGTATGTCGAATTCGATTCGCCAACGTAAGCTTATGAACGGAGTGCTTCTTAGAAACGTACATATCGAAAAAGATGATGACGATACATGCAAAAAAATTTAATATCAGGTTGCGTAGCGTAGGTATAAGCTGCATGCTTATTTTATGTCTTGGTAGTGTACGAGTATGTATTTTTGACCCCCTTCCTCTCCTTTCCTACTTCTTCAGATGGAGACAAAAGCAACACGAGTCGCAAATCTTGCCATCGTGGACGTCTTTATTGAAATAATTTACGAGAAAATCGTGCCTCGGTGTGTTATGAAAATCTGTACTTTCCGAAAAGAGAAACACTCGCATATTTATGCTTTTTACGAGTACTCGTATGATGCCAGTTAAATCTATGTATCATTCTAGAAACGGGCGAGTGACATTTTCTACTTTTTTATCGATTAGTAATTTTTCTCTTCAAAGGGTCTAGTCAAATAAGGGGTGATTTTCGCCCCAGCCCCAATTTTGGTTTTAATCATATCGGAAAGTGTACCTAGATGAAAGAAAATTCCTCCATCGGCGTGTTTGATGGGAAAGTCATGGAAGTCAGACTTCCCTCCAAATTTTCAACGAATTGATATTTTTATGACCTAGTTACGTATAAAAAATAAAATTTTGAAAACCTTGTGTAAAGTGGTTCAAAAATAATACGATTTTTTTTTTTTTAGTTTGAGCTTTTAAACACTTCACAAATTATTAGAGAGAGAAAAAAAATTAAATTAGAATTTAAAAAAAATACCTGTATTATTAAGATTAATGTGAAGAAAGTTATTGTTTTTCGATTTGTATTCGTTTTCAGGTGGTTTTATTAGGGCTCTAATGTTTCTCTTGATATATTTTGCTGGTACGTGGGCGGGGGAGGGGATCATTTTTTAAATATTACTTTAAAAAAATTATAATTCATGCACTACTGAAAGTTTGGCAATTTTTGAAATTTATTACTTATTTGGAAAATTGTTGGATTATTACGTACCAAAATTGTCAATTTTTAAAAAATTTGACAGTTTTGGAAAAGACGATGACTTTGGAAAATTCTTCAATGTTTGAAAAAAATCAATAATTATTGTGAATTAGAGAATTTGATAAAATTCAACGATTTTGGGAAATATGGCATTTTTTGAAAATTAACAATTTTTAAAAATTTGGCAATTCTGGAAAAATTTTCATTTTTTAGAAATTTATAATTTTTTAAAATTTGCCAGTTTCTTAAAAACTAGACATTTTTAGAAATGTGACAATTTTTGAAAAGTGGATGATTTGAAAATTCTGCAATTTTTGAAAAATCAATAATTTTTGTGAATTAGAGAATTTTATAGAATTCAACGATTTGGAGAAATTTGACATTTTTTGAAAATTTAAAATTTTGAAAAATTATCGAATCATTAAAAATGAACAATTTTTAAAAATTAAATAATTTTTAGAAAATTGACAATTTTTGAAAAAGTCGATGACTTGAAAATTCTGCAATTTTTGAAAAATTATCTTGCTTTTAATCAAAATTTAAATTTATTTACAATAAAATTTTTGAATAATTTATTCTTACAATAGAATATCAATACCAAGTGATTTTCTAACAACTGTTCTGACTACCTCTTTTTCAGCTTCTGTACAGCGACTTACGAGGTACAATATGTTGAAATATGAAAAATGCTTCATCGTGATTAAACCATAAAGAAACTCTTTTATAACACCGACTTCAGTTTAAAATCGTGAAGAGTTTATCTTCATTTTGCGGTTCGCCTGTTAGCTTTCTTTTATCCCTCCTCTCTTATTTGTACGCTGCGCTGTGACTGAGTAAGAGGTTAACAAAAATGCTTTAAGGATTCCACTTAACATTATTGTTTTCCTTCTTCGGCAATTCGAACGCGAAGACAGAGAGGCAAACAACCCAAAGAGATGCGTTTACATTTTCGCCGAGTCATTTACGACTTAACCACTACCGGAATTTATTTGCTCGATTTTTCACCCTGCCTCGTTCCACGGTCTCTTTGAGTGGTGCTTTAATTGCTCTTAAAATCTGCTATGATCTTCTTCTTACACTGTTTCGCTTCGTTTTCGGCCTCCTTTTCTCCCCCTCTTACTCACATAGTCGTGTCTGTATGCTTCTCTTTAACTCTTCTAGAACTCGACGTGTTTTATATTTTCTTTTTGTGTTATTGTTTTGATAAGGGAGTCTTTTGTTTTAGTGGACTATTTTATTTCAGCATGTAATAGCTTTTGCGGCGTAGATGAGCTTGGCTTTATACTATTGCATTCTACGATCAAGTTTTATTCCTCAACATCAATCAAATCGAATGATTAGTAGGTACTTATGTATTCAATTTATGCAGAAATATTGAAGAGAAAAAGTGGCATTTTTTCTTTTGAAAAATGATGAGAGAATTTTTCCCAAGATTCTGAAGATGAATTTTCAGCAGAAAAAGTTTGAAGGAAAAATTAAATTGAAAAAAAAAATTGTAACTTTTTCCAAAAAAAAATCAAAAAGTCCAGCAATTATTGAGAAACAAAAATTCAATAATAACTGCAGGATTTTCCATAAAATTTCATTTTGGTAAAAAAAATCTAATACAAAAAAAAATTTTAAATGTTTTCTAGAATTGTTTTGAAAAAAAAAAATAATTGCAGAGAATTTTTCTCATGAGTGACGAAATACGTATTTTCCAAAAAATTTTCCATCAAAACATTTCACTTCTTACAAACAATTTTTAGTTCGTCAAAAAATTGTCTAGAAATTTTTTTTAATGATTTCTATCAACTCAATTTTCTAAACAAAATAGAAAATTTCAGAAATTTTTGCAAAATAAATTTTTCAAGAGTTTAAAATAAAATCTGAAGAAAAAAAATTATTTTTATTTTTTTTTAAATCAAACAAGATTTTTTTTTCCAAAAAAGTCTTTCAAAGGTAGAGGAAATTTTTTTATTTTTTGAGTTTTTAAAACAAAATTATGGTCGATATTTTCCAAAAAAAATATATATATAATTGCAATGAAATTTTTTTCATAAGTATTTTTAATGAGAAAATTTCAATTCTTGGCCGGAATTTTTATGTAAAATGTTTTGGAGAAAATTTTTAAATCATTTTTCTAGTAGAATTTTTAATCATCTTTCCAGTAAAATTTTTAAAGAAGTTCTCCAGTAAGATTTTTTAAGAAATTTTTTATATTAGAATTTTTTTAAAAGAAGTTTTTTAAGATGAACATTAATTTTTCCAAAATTTTACAGATAAATTTTCAAAAAAAAAAAATAAAAAAAAAAAAAAGTAAATCT
>FIZV01021458.1:0-10925 GCA_900050545.1 Trionymus perrisii | reverse complement strand
AGCATTAGCATTATGGTAGCACAGCATTAGCATTATGCTAGCACAATGCTGTTCCAAAACAGGCTAACATGATGCTAGTATTCTCAAATATTTTTCGTCGATAGGGCTATTACTCAGAAAAAACAAAATTAAGAAATTTTTTCTCCGTTGAAAATAAAGATTTTTTCATTCTAAAAAAATTGAGAATAAAAATTTTATCATGTACCTAGGTATAAGAATTTAAAAAAAAATAATAATTTTTTCAAAAAATTGGGATATTTTCTCTAAAAATTTTGAAATTTTTTCTTCTAAAAAACAGGGATATTTTTCTCATATCGTTTGTGTTGTTTTTTCTTTAGGGAACTACTAAAATTTTGTTTTGCAGCTGCGCATTAAAATAGCCCCTGCAAATTACTACGTCAAAGGTCGAAAAACTGAAAAAGGGTACTAGCAGGTAAGATAAGTGATGTCCCTGTCTCCCTTTCAAAAACTATCATACATATATGACTAAGGACTTTAAAGAAAAATTTAAAGCACATTTTGCACCCCCTGCCACCCAACCCTAGTTCTTCCCAAACCTTCACCCAAAACTTTTAATTTTTCGTCAAAAACTTGAATTTTGGGAACCGTGTGAGTAAAAATTTGGGAATTTATAAGGTATGATGTTAACAAACTTGAGAGAATTTTTTCAGATTTTTTTGCAATACATTCTAGAGCATATCATGGGGCTGCTGTCTCGAAATACATTATTTCAAGCTTAAAAATTCCATCTCCAAGAGTTTTCAACCGATTTCCACCAAACTTGACCTGCACTGTACAGATATAGATGTAAAATTGTAGGCAATTTATATTTTGGAAATTTTCGGAAACTTTCCAGGAACTTAGGAAACTTATAAACTTTCAAAAATTCTTACGGTATGTACTTACCTACTTTAAAAGAATATCAACACGAGGTACCTAAATGAGTTCAAAGTACAACTAAAATGTTTTACTAAATATTGTTTTTCGATTGCATTTTGCAGTTATTTACCTTGTGCTGGTATTTTTTCAAAATAGGTTCATGCTTCCTCAATTTCAAAATTATGGGTTTCTGCTTCAAAGGGGTTCCATTTCATGAATACTACCAATGTTGAAAAGAAAATGAATTATTTTATTAAAATAACGATTCAATTTTTTCAAAATCTTGTTAAAACATTGAAACACAATTTTTCTTGAGAAATTTAAACCAAAATCGTCTGTGAAAAATGTATTATTTTATTGAAATTCAAAATACAAAATATAAAAGTTTCTAATTCTAAAAAAAAAAAAATTGAATTTTTGTTGAATAGGTCACAAAATTGAAAAAAAAATACCTACCAATTTATTCAAATTTTGTAGAAAATTATTATGCACGTACTTTTATAAATTTTGTAAAATCCTTATTTATTTCTTCAAATGTAACAAAAATTTTTTATGAGATTAATTTTATTTTGTTAAATTGTATATTAGAAAAAAATTATGTAGTTGACTTTTTCAAATTTTTTACCAAACAATTTTTTACAATTTTAATTTTATCAAATTTTTGCAAGTTCAAAAAAAAATTCTGCTCTGCTGTGGAGATTTTTTTGAAATTATATGAAAATTCAATTTTTGAAAATTTTGAATAGGTAGAGTAGGTACATTTTTCTAATCCTTGTCAAGTGAACAATTTTTGATTTATTTATTTTTTTTAAATTTTCAATTTTTGCAGAAAAATAATTTCTTTTCCGTTTCGTTAAATAACCAAATTCCTAAAATTTCTTAAAAAAAAATCATTTTTTTTAGAATTTTGTTAAAACTTACAATAAAAAAAAGATCGCAAATTGTAAGAAAATCTTTTCTTTTCTTTGAAAAATAATTATGAAGTTGTAGAACATTTTTGAGGAAAAGTGGTCAAAACCAATTTTTACAAAATTCTTTCGTATTTCTATTTATTTTTTGCTGAGATTTTAAAATTATATTTACATAAATTAAAGAAAAAAATCAAAAAATCAAATAGATGACAAATGTTTTTTTTTTCTTTCTTTTTTTTTGTAATTTAATGACCAATCAAAGAAAAATTCCAGTTTTTTTTTTTTTTTACCATTATAAGTTTTAAAATTGTGGCTCACGTGATTTCCAAAATGAAAGTTTTTAATGAAAAAATTCAAGTTTTGGTAATTTCATGTAAAAGTGTGTGGGAGGCAAGGTGGTGCGAAAAGACAGGAAAATGTTTTTTTTTTTTTTCTTTTCATTCCACATAAATATTTTGCTTTTTGATCTGTTGTTGAAATTCGGGTGAATAACTTTTATTACGATTTTTGTCTTCTTTAAAATAGAACACTTCAGCCAATATTGTTCAACAATGGAAACTCAATCTAAATATAATTCCGCCTTCATTCACAGCATTCTACACACAAATGCCCACTTTAAGTACCATTGCCGACCAAAAATTGCTTCAACAGCGGTACCGAATAAAACGAAAGGATTTAACGGATATTTCGGTAATTATGAAAGTATCCTCTCGAAAACAGTCGAATAACGAAAACAATTGGAAAATTACTCGAAATCTTGACTGTACGCACAGTGGTGGTCGGTAAAAAAACCACACCCATTACGAGATTCAATCAAATTTCAAAAGCGAATTATCTTAATTACGGTACGTTATTTTAGGTTATACAATACGAAAAACACGTTTCCACTCGTACGTTTTCTATACGTACCTAGAAACAATACTATTGGCTTAAAAGTATGTAGCTGCGGACGATTTACAGGGATGTAAAAGTTTTACGACCTATGTACGTACATCGTATCCATCCTTATATCGTCTTCTAATTTTGCTTTCGTTTTTAACGTGTTTGCAGAACGGTTTTCTTTTTTTCTGTGTAGGTATATAATCTATTACCTACCTACACTTAACACAACACCGATCGATTCTTGAAATTGTTCCGTGAATAGAAAATAATTCTGAATCTCGACAATAGATGGATCAATTTTTGTACAATGGTCCTATTTGTGCCAGTGTGACGTTCTATGAACTGCGCATTATTTTGAAATGAAGGAGGAATTACATCTTGATTTTCTGCAAAATTTTGAAAAGTTGTTAGTCTCTAGAGTCAATGAGAGCATTTCCGTACCTACTCTAATTGATAACACATGTTTAGGGTTAAAGCGTAAAACATCGTTGATATTTCTACACATGCGTAGGTAATTAGGCACCTATCTACTAAATACCTACCTACCTGTTTAAAAGAAGGAAATATCGAACGTTAAATTTTACTAGTCTATCAAACTTTTCAGAACAATTTCCAAAACAATGCTAATATACGCCGCGCTGATCGCGTTCGCTTTTGTGAGCATGGAAGACTTTTTTCAGAATGAGAAAATGTTTTCGATGTTTCATTAAACATCGCGTAATACTGATACGGTTACAGAATTAAGAATAAAATGATCGTAAAATGAAATTGGAAACAACGTTCAGTAGAGATTACGCGAACGAAAAAATAAATAAAGTTTTTTAAAATTAATAAAGTTCCAACATCAAACGCTTAATAACATTTAGCAAACAATGCGTAAGTATTTCGGAGGAGAAAGAAAACTACACTAACGTCGATTTGGAACGTCGTAAAACCGCATTTGTGTTCATAAAGACCAAAAGTCTCGTCAGTTAAGCTTTTTTGAAGGACCACGTAATATCAACAGCTTAACAATCATCTCAAATAACTATTTCGTTCTGTCTGCGTTCGGTAAATGTACAGCAATAAATTGAAGAAGTTTTAGCATCGACGATATATTATATTCTTATACAGACGTCTAGGTATAATGGAGAAACTATACTTACTTACGATACCGAACCAGATGATTAACATTTTCGTCTCTTAAACGTAATCGGTATGCAATTACATATCCCAGACGTATTTCGGCGAGTGGGGAAGAATTAGAATTTCCATACGTTGAAACAGCAGCACAACTAGAAGCAAAGCAGAAATTACATGAAAGAAAATTGACGCATTGCGGTTTTTACTCAGTACATGAAGCTGGTTGCACGAGACCGCCCGGTGATTTTTCTTGTTAGACATGGTGCACCGCAACTATGCACACCGCCGAAGCGCCGATCCGCCACTCTGCACGAGCAACGCACAGGGGATGAAAAGGAAAGTTCTCGACCGTGAAGTTGAAACGAATTTGTAAAATCGCAGTCATAAATATTGCGGGAATAGTTTGAGGGGTAGACAAAACTCGCATCTATTCGTTCAAATCATTTTTTATTGAGAGATTTTCGAAGGTTAATCATAATAATGTGATATATTAATATAATCCGATTGTTACCGAACCCTTGTGCAAAAAAATATTTATATCCTGTGCTGAAATTTATATTGCATGCGAACTAATAAAAACTGGACCTAATTCAATGCAATTTCCGTACCTTCAATATCGCCGTACGCCATCGTCTTACGAGAGATGCGTACTCAGAAACACCCGTCTAATGGTTTTTATATTAGCCAGCGTTTTTGTGCTACTAGTTCAATCGTAAATGGACGACGAAAATATTACATTTGTCTAATAATTCGTGCGAGGGTGCACATCTTGTATGGTCAGTTACCGCTTATAAGTTTATTGAGAAGGGCGAATCGCTCAGTCGTAATAATTCTTGTCGTAGGCAAATAAAAATTTCACGCAGCTCGATTTCTATCTAATACTTTATACCTCGAAATAAATGAAATTTTCCTAATGGAACAAATTTTCCATTACATTTTTATCACATACTAAATAGAACACCAACATATCCGATATACTTACTCACCATAATAAACACAGGTCTGAACATTTCAATTTTTCCCTATCTACGAGCCATATCTTTTGATACCTAAGTCGAAACAATAAAAAATTCATTCATACGTTAATATTATTCATCAAATTTAAATGCTTAGTTGAAATAAGTTTTTCCTATTACCGAATACAATACAATAAAAAATTAACATCATTATTTGTACTTTGTAGTTTACCAGAGGATGTAGTAATTTCACGCAGAATTAAGCTCTCGATGAATTAATTCATTGAACCCAGCAGGTTACTTCTGTTTTGATTTTAAATCTAAATTATATTTTTAGCTTAGGGGAAGAAACGTTTTAAAATCGATCAACACGCTACAAGTTAATAGTTGAGCACCGGCGTACTCGACGATCTTGGCTGAGACCCAAAAATAAGAACTCGCTAAATTAGTTTAAACCCGAAATATTTTCAGCTTCTTGCCTAATTACAGGGTGCATAGACTTTGTATTGATTAACCATTACAGCTTGGTACAACAGACAATGCAGTGCATTTTTCAACAAAGGTAGTGCGTTGAATTACATAGACATACCTACCTACCTACTACGTAATATACTTACGTACAATTTATTTCAAATTAAGTCTTCAATTTCTGTGTTGAAGCTTGAAGCTGAAGGCGCATTTGCAATTCGACATCATCATCTACATTCTACATCCTGCGGGAGAACATGGCAAGAAGTATTAAATTTTAAATAAATTCATTATAAAATTCATCAAAATATTCAAAATTCAAAATTTTTCATCACATTAAATTATTTATCATACTATATTTTTTTATCAAAAATAATCAATCATCAAAATCATCATAATAAAAAAATTGCACTGAACAGTGTCGCGTAGTTGTAATTTTCAACTTGATTTTCAACTTTGCAACTTGCACAAAATGAGAACACTGGCAATACGCATATGCACAAATCCGCATGCGAATCTGTGATTTAATCTGTGACATGTGAAAATTTTACACAATACCTATAATTTTTTATCATGTTTATCGTTTTTGGTATACACAGTTCGAATTTTTTATAGACAGTAGTGTTTTTGGATTATTTTATAATTTTTATAAATTAATAATTAATGATCTTCGTCATCCTAGGAAAAGTGAAAACTCAGAAAAGTGATAAATCGATTAATTGTGTTCAAATAAGACATAGGTACTTATAATTAGATAATATAGTTTGAGATCCAGTTATGAATGAAGAATTTGATGAAAAAGGTTCGCGTAATGTGCGTTTACATTTCGTTATTTTTCAATGACAATCACAAAACAAGGATGAATAAACCACTAAGGTGAGAAATAATTGGAAATTCCAGGTATTTGATTTATCTGCTCAGCTCCTAAACATTCCCAAGACCCAATTTTTCAGTCTATTCGTACTTCAACTTCATTTCGATATCAACATCGCGAAGAGAAGACGAAACAAACGGCGATGGGTTATTTTGTTAAATTGATATTATCTCATTTCAAATTTTCATTTACTATTGACGAAGTTGAAATTTCTTCGATATCATGGAGCAGACCATGAATCCAGAACGATGAAAGATTGACTATGAATTTGTTAATGATTTGGTACCCTTTCTTCGGTCATTGAAAGATTGTACAGATTTTGACAGCGGCTGCTCGAACAATGGTGATGTTTCTATAAAAAGCTGTAGGTGGTTTGTCTGCATCTTATTTTTTCTAATATCGATTGTCAACAAGTGACAAAATTTTTGATATGAAAAATGAAACTATGAGTAAAAAAGCGGCGGTGTTTTGATTACGAGGGATAGTTGTTAAATATCTTGATTAATGCGAATTTTAAGATGAGATTTTACTGCAGCTGTCGTATACTTCTACTTGCATAATTTTCCATTACTATACGCGCATTATTATGCTCATTATGTTGAGAAATTATGACACGAATGTAAGACCCAAAGTTCAAAGTTCTACTTTTACCATAACAACTGAAGATGCTAAGTTTTAAAAACCTTTTAGTTTTATTAGCGTACATAATTTTAATTTTTATAGTAAACGAATAAAGAAGAAAATGTTCTAAGTGGGAAAATGTTCCTAGTATAAATTACTTTACATTCTGCAGCTTCTTCCGTTTTTCTTTTTTTTTCCTTCTTCGCGGTTAATGAAAACCGAGATTTTAACAACTTTAAAATGTCGGTTACTGCGAAATTCTCGAAGGGGAAATATTTTATCGTTTATTTGTCCACACTTCAGTATGAATTATTCAGTCTCGGTACGTTTCGCCCAAAGTTAAAAAACTTTTTAAACGAAATGTTTCTTTGGGATTGAGCAATTTCTTTCTCAACATTAATAAGAATTCGTTCGCAGGAAAATTTTTCGCCGATGGATGTGTTTTTTATGAGTCAGACTCGGACGAAAGTTCAATTCAACCTTTTGTGCATGTATTTATTGAGAATCAATGGTCGTACTATTGCACGACCAATAAAAAACAACATTCGGGAAAGAACGCAACGGAAATTTTTTAGCGTACTTTTTTTTTAATTACTTCGTCATATTGAAAATGAAGATGGCGTATAATACAATGGACGTTGACCTGAAAAATTTAATATGCCAGGAGCATCCTTTAGAAAAATATTTACTTCATTTTTAAAAAATCCTTCGCGAGAAGTCGAATTTTTAAGTGAGAAATTGGCAAAAACAATTAAAACAACGTTTCTATTTCGTTTTTGCTTCGCGACTTCAAAAATTACTTAATTGATCTAAAAAAACCTCAGAAGATCATTAAAAATTTTTGGAAAAATTTTCAATAAATTTTTAGGGAGAAAAATTCTCAATTTTTTGGGCGTAAAAATATTTTTTAAATAATTTTTGGAGAAAAAATTTCTGAATTCTCTTTAAATGAAAAATATTTCAATTTTTTGTAGTCAGTGTAAAAAATTGATTAAAAAATATGTTCAGGTTAGAAAAAAAAGTAATCATTATTCAAGAAGAAAAATTTTTTACCTTTTTTGGGAGAAAAATCTCAGTTTTTTGGCGAATTATCTTTTAGAGAAAAAAAGAATGGATTTTTGGAGATTTTGAAAAAGTTGTCTGTTTTTTTTTTGAGGGGGATCTTAATTTTTTTGAAATCCAAAATATTTATTAAATTTAGGTTTTTTTTTTAAAATAAAAATCTCAACTTTTCGACTCGACTATTTGCAAGATATCTTTCAATTTTTTTTTTGTAAAAGAAAATAATATATCAACTTTTTTGGAGTAAAAATACTTATTTCGAAAAAATCTTTTTTTTTCTTTCATTTAAGTTATGGTGAAACATTGCCTCATTTTTTTTTATTTTTATTTTTGAAAAAATCTTATTTTAAGTGGAACAATTCAGTTATAGGGGAAGAGAGGTCTCTAAATTTATTGGAATAGAAAAAATTTCAGTTTTTGGAATAAACATTTTTTTTATTTTCTATTGAATATTTTTTTGAGGTAAAGAATTTTCAACTTTTTTGGAATAGAAAACTCTTGCAATGTTTTCTGAAAAAAAAATTTAAAAATCATTGCGAAGTCAGGAAATTTCCTAATTTTTTTGCGAGTAAAAATTTTTTGCAATTATTTTGGAGAAAAATATTTTGAAGTAGGTAAAAAATCTTTTGAAAAAATTTCAATTTTTTGGGAGCAAAAAAATCTTGTAATTTTTTGTAATGATTGAATGTTACTTTTTTTGGAGGAAAAATATTTCTCAAATGTTTGGAAAAAATTTATTTGAAATGAAAAAATAGATAAAAAAATTTCAATTCTTTAGAGAAGAAAGCTTAATCTCTTGACTTAATTTTTTTGAAAAAAAATCTTTCAAATTTTTCAGATTTAATTTTTTGAAGAAGAATTTTTCTTTTTTTTGGAAGAGTTTGGAAAAAAAAATTTTTTGGGGGTAAAAATGTCTTAACTTTTTGGAGTAAAAAATTTGAATTTTGTTGGATTAAATTCATTTTTTTATATTTTGGAGAGGGAGGGAGGGGCAAAGAATTTTCAACATTTTTGATATTAATACCTATTTTTTAATTTGGGGAATGAAGAAATCGCGTACTGTTTTTGAGTAAAAAACACTCAATTTTTTCATTTTTTGAAGTGAATAATATTTTAATGTTTTGAAAGGGAAAATGACTCAATTTTTCGGAGTAGAAAATCTATTATTTTTTGGAGTAAATATATGTACCTACTCGATTGGGGAGGGGGATATCTAATTTTTGGAGAAAAAATCACTCCAAATTCAACATTAAAAATTTTCAATCATGTCGAGAAAGAGAGGGAGAGAGGGAGAAACGTTGGAGATTTGACTAAATTAAAGACGCTGAAGTACATATTGCTTTGAGAATACGAATACCATTATAGTCGAGGTAATCTCTTGAAATTAGTTGGTCGAAAGTTTGAGTAAAACTAGAATTTGGTAAGTTTCCTCCAGTACACGGCACCGTAATGTCAACACAATTGGTAATATTTTATGGTACAATACAGTCACACTTAATTTTCAATGATTTATCGTTAGCAACTTATAGATATTTAAAATGGAAAATACCGTTTAATGAGAAAACAACATTATATAAGATGTAGCGATCGCGTTTAATGTGGAAACCTAAGGATTAAGGGAAGAACCTAGAGCTTATAATAATTTGCGAAACATGGTAATCCATTATATTAAAGGTATACCTCGTTCAGTTTTTCTCTTCAAACTAAAATATTTATTAAATGATTTGCTTAATAGTGTCGAGAATTTACCTAAGTCTTAACGCTTTTCTCATCGTAATCGGGTAAGATTGGCCCAAAGCAGGCATGTGCCGCATCTCGTATTCGATATTTTACCACAAATATGGCATCATTTCGCGGCGCGATTTACTCGAGGCGCTATTTAACAAATTTCCGCGTGAAATATTTCTTTCATTTCAGTTCCACCGCATACCTGCGACTCTTGTCTTTCAACAATTAACCCGGGTTATATTGTTGAAAACTAAACAATACGGAACGTTAAGTAAAATGACGGATGAGATATTCCGTCATAACCTTTACGGTGTGTAGCACGATATTCGCGTATAGAAGGAAATACACGAGAAACAGAGGAAATATTATAATGAAGGCGAAGGTGAATGGATGTAGATACCTTGTATGTACTGTGTAGTCGTGTTTAGACGCCTAAGATGTAGAAATTCGTCGTGAAAATGTTCTTGATAACTTTGCTCTTGGCCTTTTCATTCTGATTTTAGCCCGAGAGAGAATAATAACATTCGAATACGGATTCGAACACAGAATTAATACTGATAATGTCTTAATACTTACCTATCGTATAATCGGTGCAATGAATACGACTGATGAAGAATTAACGACGCGTTAAACGACGAACGATGTAAATATCTCGGAAATAAGTGTTTTTTCTCCCTTTTCTTTTCACGTTTTGTTTAGTAAAACGTAGTATATTACAAAAGTGAGAAATGATACGAAACGGATATCGTTACTTGTAAAGTATTTTTTAATAGCGAAAAAGGTCACAAAAGGTTGAAACGTCCAATAAATCGTGTATCATTTCAGTGTCGAAAATATGAAAAAAATATCGTGTCTGAGAAACGATTAACCGTGTAATGATTTATTTTCAACGATGTATAGAGTCGAAATCGTGTCGTCGCTTCAATAAATGCATTACAACAATCGCGACATATACCTACCTTTTGTTGTCTGAACCCGATGGAATTATCCATCCCTTGAAAAAAGATTTGCTTTGCAAAGTCACTCGACGAGTTGAATTTCGGTCTATGAATGCAATCCTGTATGAGAGGGAGATGGTCGAGGTAAATTTTTGATATTAGATGAATTTTTAAAGTTTGATAAATTTTTCCAGATGAATCGAGAAAATTTAATTCTTTTGGTCCTTTTTCACGAATTAAGTATTTTTGACTTTATAAAATTGTAAAGTTCGTTGATTGAACAATTTTTTATTCATTTTAATAATATTATTTGTTGATTTTTTTTTCAAAAATTGGATAAATTTTGAACATTAAAAAAAAAATTAATTAATATTTTGATTTTCGTCTAATAGGTACATTGAAACTTGTAGGCACTTTAAAAAAAAATTAGGTGACTTTTAGATATTTTGTCAGACATTCTGAAACTTGAAATAATTTTAGAAAA
>FIZV01021428.1:0-10550 GCA_900050545.1 Trionymus perrisii | reverse complement strand
TTAGTGATTTTTAAATACCTACTTAATAATTTTTTTAAATTTGCCCATTTTTGAGAAAATTACAATTTTTAAAAAATAATGATTTTTGACAATTCCACAATTTTTGTAAAATCAATAACTTCTTCAAATTATGGAATTTTAGAAAATTCAGTAATTTTAAGAAATTTTATAATTTTTGAAAATTTTTCAGTTTTTAAAAAACTAACGATTTTTAGGGCTTTGTTGGAAAATTTTCAATTTTTAAAAATTCAATAATTTTTGAAAATTTGTCAGTTTTTGAAGGAATGAGAATTTAAAAAAAGTAATGATTTCTGACAATTTCGTAATTTTTGTAAAATCAATCATTTTTGCGAATTGGAAAATTTTAAAAAATTCAGCGATTTTAAGAAATTTTATAATTTTTAAACATTTTTCAGTTTTTGAGAAACTGACAATTTTTAGTATTTTGACGATTTTTAAAAATTCCAAAATTTTCGAAAATTTGTAAGTTTTTGAGGAAATGAGAATTTTTTTTTAAATAGTGATTTTTAACAATTCCATAATTTTTTTCATTCGATTCAGAATAAGTATTTCCATTGGGATTGATTGAAGACTCGTACATCACATACTACAATATGTAGATAATCAGGTTGGGCTATAGTCACCGCATATTCATTTCAATTTATTAATCATGCACAGTATTAAATTTTTCACTAAAATGTTCTAAATTTGAATCATAAGTTGATGTGTACTGTATGTAAATGAACTTTTCATTTCGTGTAAATTTTATGTAAAGATAAAAACAATGTGTCTCATAGTAAAGTGAATCATTCCGAATACTTATAACGTGTATTCGATTTTTTGATAAGAAAGCCTAGTTATTTTTGCGAAAAAAACGACACACACGTCAAGTAAAAACGCCTGAGCACAATTTTATTATGAATCATATAATAAACATATAGGATAACTAAGTAGGTGAAAAAACGACTCACAATAGTACCGTACCTCGTTTTACAAAATAAACATTTTATTATCTCTATGTAAGTCTAAGTAAAAAAAAAAAAAACGCAGATACGTACCTACCACTTCAGGACATCTTGTCGAAGGGGGAAAAAATTTACAATGAGTCATAGGTATCATGAAATCTCGCTGCACATACGCTGAGAAAATTTTCGCAATTTAATAAAATAATCAGACGACGATCAAATGATCGCAGCGTAATAATATTGATCAACTGCCAAGATATAGAAGTTCACGGCTTTAGGTCTTGGTTTTTTCAAGGGTAATAGCCTCGTCATTCTATATATTTTTTACGTTTTGATTTTTTCAACGAACAAGCTTCCTCTATCTCTCCAGATAGGCCAGGTTTTCAGTCCCAATTCTCTATCTCGCTACGTACGAGTATACGACGTATTCAGTATTCACCAATTTCCAGAACCAGGAGGAGATGCAAGGCGACCGGTGCCTGGCTTTTTATTTGTCGCCGTGACTCAGGGACCATATGGATGGATTGGATGATACTTTGAAACCCTCGTAGGCAGATGGTTCAATTCATTGTTCCTAGAACTGGATTTAAATTTTTTTACATTCGTTATTTTACACGTTCGTATGCTAAGAATAGCAAAAAAAAAATTCGTCGAAGCACGTGCTTAAAAGTTGCACTAATGTCGTTACTTCCGAGTATTTTAAGGCTTGGAAATGAACGAGTTGAATTTTTTCGCCCACTTAAGTACCTATACTTATTTTGAAAAGTGTTTTCTCAGTTATATCGTGTAGACCCTGAAGGCATCGTTATAAATACCGCGTTTTTGTGCAACAATGAATGAAAATACTCAGGCTTTTTCTACCAAAGAAATGTACCCGTGCAAGTTGTTAAATCTCTATCGAAATTCAGACTAAATAAGATTCAATTTTTTGGAAAATATCGCCTTTTATTCTTATAAGGTACCTTCGGGTAATTACGCCATGCTAAGGGAAAATTACTCTCTCTCCCTCCGCCAAGCGTAATCACCCGAAGGTACCTTACTTACCTACGCTGCGCTGCGAGGAAACTCGATTGTTGTGTAGTTATGAATCGCGGCGTACTTATGCAACTTTAACGACACGCATGTTTATTTTGAGAAGTCAGATCGACTGGTATGACTTACATGTGATAGTGTTATCCGCAGTCAATTTATCAATTTTTCTTGAAATATAAATCATCGCGATTGGAATCCTCGATCGGTTTTAGCTGAATCACGATGCATGGTATTGAACTCTGCACAATTTGCAGTCTGCTTTGGCCTTTGGAAAATACGCCAGGAGCGATGGAACTGATATCCCTTTCAATTTTTGAAATTTTTTTTCATACAGAATTACAGACAGTATGCACCAAATCTATTGATTTTTGGATTTTAATAAATTTTTGGAATTAAAAAAATTTCAAAAAAATTTCAAAGATGAATTTTTCAATTGCGATAAATTTTTTCATAACGTTAAACATTTAGTAAAAATTTAAAATTCGTTGATTTCGGAATTTTAATGAATTTTTTAAATTGAATCAACTTTTAAGATTCAGGTAAATTTTCAAAACCTGGATTTTGAAGTACAATATATATTTATAATAAATTAAATTGAAAAATGAATTATTTTCAAACTTCAACGTTTTTTAAAAATTAAATCAAATGTTAAAATTGAGCTGTATTTTCAAAAAAATTTCAAAAAAAAAATTCAAAATCGAAAGCATTTTAAAACTTTACACAACTTTCAAAATTCGATAATTTCTACACTTGATTGAATTTTTAAAAATTGGATGAACTTTTAAAATTCAGCTAAATTTTCAATTTAAAAATTAATTTTCAAAGTTTGACGAATTTTTACAATTTTCAAAATTTGGGAAAATTTCTAAATTGGGTAATTTCTAAATTTTTCAATGAATTTTTGAAATTTGTGAGACCAACGTCGGATCGAAAGATGTGGCGGGAGTGAACATTATAGGGTTCAAGGTGCTCGAAAATGAGCAATACGACGAGCGACGAAGAAAAAGAAGATAAACTTTTGAAATTGAGTTAAATTTTCAAAAACTTTCAAAATATTAATTTTCAAGGTTTGATAGTTTTTTACAATATTTGAGGTTTGGAAAAAATTCGAAATTAGGTAGTTTCCAAATTAAAATAAATTTTGAAATTTGCGGATCAACATTAAAAATTTACCTGACTGAATTAAAAAAAAAAAAAAAATTAAACAATAATTTGCAAAGCTCGAAAAGGAGATGTAAAAATAAAAAAGTTTAAAAAAAGTAGGCGATTTTATAATTTTTAAATTTGAATAAAAATCGGATCCATTTCAAAGTTTGACAGATTTTTACAATTTTTCGAAATCTGGAAAAAATTCAAAATTGGGTAATTTTCAATTTTTTGTAAATTAAAAAAAAAAATGAATTTTCAAAGTTTGATAAATTTTTAAAAAATTAGAGAAGTGATACAGTTTAAAGCCTTCAAAATTTTTAAAATTCGAAAAAAGTTTTTGAGATTTTGTAATTTTTAAATTTGAATAAAAATCACATAAATTTTTCAAGTATGAATAATTTTTGCAATTTTTTGAAATTAGAAGAAAAAATTAAAATTTGGCAATTTTTATATTTTTCAAGTTGGATTAATTTTTGACAAAATAGTTTAATTTTTCAAGTTTGATAGAGTTTTACAATTTAAAAAAAAAATTCAAATTCGTGTAATTTTTAAAATTCAGTTCAACATTGGGTCAAATTTTTAAATTCATCTAAACTTTCAAAAATATTCCAAAAATTAATTTTTGAAATGTAACAAATTTTACAATGTTTGAATTTCTTGAAGCGAAATAAAATTTCAATCTTTTTGAGCGGGAGGGGGGGGGGGGGTCCAGTTGATTTGAAATGGAAGTTTTAAAAAAAGAATTGGAGTAAGAAATTTGAGTATCCTCAATCTTTTGGACTAGCAAGTAAGTTTATTTATTTTCAATTGGTAAAAAAGTCTGTTTTTTTTTTTTTTTTTTTTTTAAATAAAGAAATTTTTCAATTTTTTTATAGGCAAAAATTTTAAAATTTCTCATTCTTTTGAAAATCTGAATTTTTTGGAATAATTTATTTTTTATTTTTTTTAATTAAAAAAATAATTTTTGGGGTAAAGGAATTTTAAATTTAATTTTTTTTTTTTGGAAAAGGAAAGGTAAAAGAACTTTTCAATCTTTTCTATAGGTAGTAAATTTCTTGATTTTTGAGGGGAAAAAGCGTATTTTTCTTGAAATAAAGAAATTTTTTAAAGTAAAAATTTTTTCAAAAAATAGGTACGGAATAAAATTTGTGAATTTTTCGTTTTTTTCCCAAGTGTTTTTCAATTTTTTAAAGTAAAATAAAGCAGAAATATTTCAAAAAATTTGAAAACATTAATTTTTCGAATATGATAGGTAGGTATATTTTACAATTTTCAAAATTTGAAGGGGATTTAATTTTCAAAATTTAACGGATGTTTGAGGTTGAATGTACCTACTTTTAAAATTCAGCTAAATTTTTAAGAGATTCAAAAAAAAATTTCGAAGGCTGATCAATTTTTATAAATTTTCAAAATTTGGCCAAAGTTGAAAATTAAGTAATTTCTGAATTTTATCGAATAATTTTTGAAGTACATAGAGTCATCTTTTAAAATTTAGATGATAAATTTACAATAAATTAAAAAAAAAAATCGAAGTCTGATGAATATTTACGATTTTTAAAATATGGTCAAAATTTCATTTATTTATGAGATAGATATTAGATAGGTATATTATGTAGTTTTAAAATTTTGCTAAATTTTAAAATCTTTCAAAATTTTTTCAAAATTCAAAAAGTGAATTTTTTCAACTTTTGAAATTAGATCATGTTTTAAAATTCAGGTTAATTTTCGAAAAAAAAACAAGAGATCAATTTTCAAAGATTGATGAATTTTTACAACTTTTAAAATTTTAAAAAAATCAAAATTTGGTCATTTTTAAATTTTATCGAATTTTTGAAGTACGATCAAGTTTTAAAATTCCGGTACGATTTCAAGAATTTTTAATACAGGTCAATTTTCGAAATTTAATAAATTTCTATAAATTTCAAAATTCGGAAAAAATTTTGAATTTAATTATTTTTAAATTTTAGCGAAGTTTTGAAGTTGGATCACATTTTAAAAGCAGCTAAAGTTTCGAAAAAAATTCAAAGTTTGAAATTTTCCACTAGTTTTATTTTTAAATTTTTCGTAAATTTTTGAAGTTGGACCGAGCTTTAAAATTCAGCTTAATTTTCATGAACTTTTTTAAAGAATAATTTTCAAAGTGTAAAAAATGTTTACAACTTAAAAATTTGGTAAAAATTCAAAATTCCATAATCCCTTGATTTTAATCAATTTTTGAAGTCCTCTGTCCTACGCACAATTAATCCATTTTTATTGAAAAAAAATTAATTTCAATTTTAAACATTCGGTAAATAAAAATATACTAAAAATACGTTGCCAATGTTTTTTTTTCACACGTGGCAAATTTTGAGCGAAGGTATCACTCGTTGAAATTTTCCTTCTTGCATCACTCGTCGGATCAAGAAGATAGATTGTAGCACACTGATGACTGAATTCACGTTTTAATAAAATGACGAGTGTAAATTTTCAGTGAATCAGTAGTACATAGTACTACATACATACATACGAGTCGAGTACATAGACATACAGAGCAGTACAGTGACAGAGAGACGCAGACTACCGAGATAGAGAATATTCGTATTTCGTATTATGTTTTTGTCTGGAAACCGGCGTACGATGGAATCTATTATTCATAAAGTTTGATAATGAGTCACGCTTTGCACGAAAGAATATTCGTATAGAATATCCTCCGCGACTCGGCGCGGTGTAGTCAGTAAGAATCATAAGATAGGCATTATTACGTCTGTGCGGATGAATTTTAGCTATTTTAACCATTGCATTGAAAAGAATACAATGTGATTACGTCGAATTACCAACCAGTACACAATACGTTGTACGAGTAGCTAGAGCTACGCCAAAGAAACGCGTATTAATCAAAATTATAAACATGGCCATTGGCGAAATGATATTCCCGTAGAAAGCACGTCCAGCTAACAAACCAACCAACGTGTGACATTTAATAGCGTTCGCGTTCGCGTTTTTTTCTGTTATCATTTTTATCAGATGAATGAATATTTTGTACAACGTGGAGTCGAGTCGTGGGGTTTCTTCTGCATTTGATGTGCACCCTGCACTACACGTCTCTCCATCTCCATGCACTATAGCAAAGCCTGTGTTTAGTCTACAATTTACACATCATTTATCACGTTTTGCTTAATAAGCAGAAATAACAATCACCTCACTGTGTACATTGTTACTAATCAGCTACTCTGGGCTGGTAATTTATACGGTTTCGAAATAATATACTGTGTAATTATCTGCGAGCCTATTTGATTTTTAACTAAGGTACCATAATATAAAATATAGGTACCTACACCTACTCCTACACCTAGTACCTAAACCCTACATCTGCGACCTTGCTCATCTGCAACATGATACTTAATTTTAACGTAAAATAAATCACTCGAAAATTATACCTAGACCTACTCGAAACTCGAATATACCACGATATTTGCGGTTCTTTATTCGCCAAGTCGAGTACGAGTATTTTTTGTTTTCAGTTTATACTTTATACGTATAAAAATTAAAAGAGATTTATTCATTGTTGATATTCGATTTTTATGGAAAATTTTCTCGACTAAATATTTTTATTACGTGCACGACATAATAAGTAAATGTAGGTATCTACTTTTATGCGCGTATATTTCTACGAATAGAAACCAGAATTATGTCGACCTTCTCGTCATCGAGAGAATATGAATCAAAAGTTACCGTCTTACTCGTAGACACAATTGGGAATATGTTTGTGTTCGAGAACAAAGTTTCGAGTTTCGTCTGAGAGCATGTCTCGTCATTTTTGGTAAAAATAGGAAATTTCGTTCGTGATACGAAATTTTATCACGATTCTAAAATTTCTTTTTCAAAATGTTAGCTAAAATGAATTTTAAGTTATTTTCGATTTTTTTTTCGTTTTGTACGTACCTAAGATGAATTTGAATTATGAAATCTGATGGAAATAATTTTCATCATTTTTTTTTAAATATTTTTTTTCAACTTTCGAGAATGCATATTAAGTAATTTTTTAAATTAGAAAAACACTTACCTATAGCAATTTTCTTCAAAACCCATTTTTTTTTTTTTTAAACTTTTTACATTTTTTTTTTTTCAAATTCACATCTATAATTTTTTTTTTTTTTAATTTTTTTTAGCCAAGTTTTAGAAAATTTTCCCAAAATTGCCTTTAAAAACCATATTTTTAAATTTTATGCAAAGCGCGATTTTACATTTTTTTTTCAAACACAAAAGCGATTTTTAGACTTTTTTCCATTTTTTCAATTAAAAAAATTAAAAAATTAAAAAAATGTGCCTCGAAATTACCTACGTTACGTAAATTTTTTTATTTATTTTATTTCTTTCAAACCCAAATGTGTACCATTTTTTGAAGCCAATATTTTTTATAATTTTTTTTAAATCCTTTAAAAATGAAATTTTTATTTTATTTTTATATTCGAGTTTCGTCGTATATTCAAAACCAAAACTTTTACAATTTTCTTTTACACTTATATTTGAAATATTTAGAAAAAACCGAAAAAATTCAAAATTTTCTTCAAAAACTAAACCTTTTTTGAGCAGAATTTTTTTTCAAATTTTCAAAACCAATTTCTAAAATTTTCTTAAAACAATTGTTTTTTCGAAAAATTCACAAAAAAAAATAGAATTCTCTCAAAAACAAATTTTTACAATTTTTTAAAACTCGATATTTAAAATTTTCTTGAAGAAATTTTTTCTTTTTTACTTTATTTTTTCAGAAACAATTTTTTAAGGAAAAAAAAATCAAAAAAACTTACAATTTCTATTCAAAACCAAATTCTTACATTTTTTATTCAGCATCCAAAATTTCAATTTTTTCAGATCAATTTTTAAATTTTTTTTGAAAAACCGGTTTTTAAATTTAAAAATTGTTTTACTCTTAGAAGTAGGTTTTATGGAACAGAAAATTTTCCAATGTTGCAAAAAATATCATCACTCGAAAATTTACAATCTTCTTCACATATTTGTAAAAGTCACTTTATGTTACCTATTCTTAACTTTGTGACTATAAACATTCAACAAAAAAAAAAAAAAGAATCACAATTTCAATAATTTTTTCTTCAAAAATGAACTTTACAATTTTTTTTAAGTTGAAATTTTTGTTTTTCAGGAAAACTTTCATCAAAAATAAATTTGGTACAACTTCTTTTTAAATTCGATTTTTTAAAAACAATTTAATACAATGATTCCTTAAAACAATTTTTCAAACAATCAAAATGAAAAATAATTTAAATTTTTAGATTTTTCATCAAAACCAAATTTTTTTAAGATTTTTGTACCTTCCCCAAAATTTGAAATTTTTTTTATGTAGAACAGCAAAATTTTCGATTTTTAAATGTTTTTTGTTTTTTTTTTTTTTTCAAAAAGTTGTAATTTTCTTCACTTGTTTGTATTCAAAACATGATTTTTATATTTTTCTAAACCCAAAATCAAAATTTTTTTAGAACAATATTCTTTAAAAAACATATTTTTTTTTCAAAACCGAATCATTGTTTTTTTATTTTCATAGCTCTACTGAATTTAAAAAAAAATTTGAACCCCATTCTCAAAAAAAAAAAAAAAAATGAAAAATTTTTTCAATTGAAAAAATATAAAAATTTTGTACTCCGAAAGGACTGGAAAAAATTTCTCTAGGAAATTCAGGATTTTTTCCCCAAAAAAGAAAGAATTTTTTCAACGAAAAAAAAAACAGATTTTTTCTAAAAAAAAAAAATTGAGAAAATATTTTATTTTAAATAAATTAACAAATTTATTCACTTCAAAAAAAATATAGGTATAGGTATATTATATATTATTGACTATTTCAAAAAAACTGAAAGCAAAAATTAAAGCAAAAAATTGATTGATTTTTTCTCCAAAAAATTGATTTTTTTTAAATTTTAAAAGAGTTGAATAAGTAAATAGGTATTATTTTTATTTTTTTTCTTCAGAAAAAAAAAATCAAATAAAAAGAGATTTCGTTCTTTAAAAAAAATGAGAATATTTTCTCCAACAAATTTTTAAAAATTTTAGTTCCAAAAAGTATACTTAGTTAAAAAATTCAAATTTAATATTTTGCATGCGACTGAGCTCACTCGAGCACCCCACTGCCAAGTTGCGGTGCGGACCATGTCTCAAGAAGTTTCGAACAGTTCTGAAAAACAGGAAATCGCTTGTGAATTAGGGCTACACTGATTTCTACACAAATGGTTTTAAATTTTATTTCGTCGTAATGATTGGAGAATTCTAAAAAACAAAATTATACTCATTTCGGTCGAAAGAACTTGAATTTGGGACATCTTTTTACTAAACAATTGTCGTGGTGCTTGTGTTAATCAAAATTTATTTCAAATGACATTGATATTCAACTACAACTAAGTATATAGGTCTAGCCTAATAATACCTATGTAGATGTAGTACTGAGGACCAAGGTATCATTGTAGTATTCATCCAAAAATTCATCTACCAAAGAACATCATTCATAAGTCACAGCAAAGAAAACTCAACTTGGAATTTACTCGTATTAAAGAAGATAGAACAAACCACCATTGCACTAGTACGGGCTATCAGGCATAGCTCAAGATCTCTTCACATATAGGAACAGTACATACAGTACAGATGAAGTTAAATATTCAAAGAAAAATTCCTGAACATGCCACTGCGATACAAAGAGGTGGAAAATTTGTTATTCAACGGATAATATCTCGTCGGCATGGTATGAATGGTTGGACGATAAAACCCGTATTGAATAGATGTGCTAACATACCTCGGATGGATATTACTATACCTTTGTTCACCGTAATTCTGAAACAGATCTACGTTCAATTATACCGTGATAAAAAAATGCTACCGAGTTATCAAACGGATTAAATAAATCGTACGGTATATATAGTTACAAGAATAGAAAATTAATTCGTAGGTACACATTGTATACGTGTGCACTGTGTACCTTTCGTATAGGTAAGTAAGTTGAAAATAAGCTTTTGCTTTGGAGTACTTACATGGATGTTGGAAACGTTCCGGTAAATTCCCTTCGATATGATAAAAATCTGACGTTCGAGTACTCGGATCCATTATTACGAACAATGTTCAAAATAAGCACATCGGACGTTTTATGCAATTAGTTTAAAGCCCTCGATGAAGTTTCCATTGACAACGGATAAACATTGTAAATTAGTGTTGTGTCAATAATTTACGTAGTCTACGCCTCTACTGGAACGTTTGATCGTTAAATTATACGACGCGACGTCGAATAGAAGAGAATGAATAATTTTCTTATTAGCTGATTTTCTCTCTAGAGAAACTCAGCTATTAGATTTGACCTGATAATGGAAGTTGGAGGTGAGGGGTATTTTTCTCGACGTTTTGGGTCAAAATAAGACGATTGGCATGATT
>FIZV01021424.1:0-21848 GCA_900050545.1 Trionymus perrisii | reverse complement strand
AAAAACTGCCATTTTTAAGAAAATAAAAAATTCATCCCCCCCCCCCCCCCCCCAAACCTTCAAAAAAAAAAAAAAAAAAAAAAAAAAAAAAAAAAAACTAGAGTCCCAATAAAACGACCTGAAAAAAATACAAATCGAAAAAAACATTTTTTCATTTTTTTTTATTTTTTTCAATTTCAATTCTGTACAAACAAATACATTTATATAAGTATATTTAATTCATCCACATTATACAGTACGAAACGAGAAGTAAAATTAAGTTGAAAAAAAAAGGGGTCATGAACGTGTCTAAAATTAAAACAGGAACTGTAATTTTTAGAGATGTGTTATCATCGATACTTCTTATATAGAGAAAAACCTAGGTACGTCAGCGTCATCTGAGTGACTCATTGTAATCATTACTAGTTCTGCGGAAATTTTACATAGTAAATCCGGTTATGATTAGGCGTACAGTACGGCCAGCATATTCGCTATAAATTTCAGGTGTAATATTTCTTAAGAAAGCATTTCTCGACGATCATCCATTACATTCTTCATAATATTTTTTGTAATATTTGTTTTTTTCGAAATTTTTCAATTTTTACAATCTTTAAAAAATAATAATTTCGTATTTACATATATCGTTCAGAACTAAATATTAGGTACGACTTCTATGACTATAAACACTCGCCTGGCACTGTAACACTACCTCGAAGTGGTTTAAAATTGTGGACCGTGATTTCATTTATGCATTTACCTACAAATAAGCGTAAATTTAGGAGTTGAAAAAATAAACCGTTCAAGTAAAGAGATTCAGGTACATGCAGGTACCAGCTAAAATCAAAGTGATTCGAAGAAAGAAATTTTTCTGATAAAAAATTTTCAACCGATGTTGCTCACTTTCCTCGAACATTATTTTAAAACGAGTAAAAAAAGTTACCCCTCTCTCCACCGACTCGCCACGTGTGGAAAATATGCTAGAATAATTGCCTACTATGCCCCTTATAAAGTGTTCATTACGAAAATGACAAAAATATCGTTGCCTAATATGCCTATGTACATCTGAATGATCTGAATGGAACTGAATGAAAAAAAAAATCAACAAGTGGGTAAATAGCAGACACCGTTCGAATCTACGTCACTGGTGTGCACTGTGCACCTGTTGCTCGTAAAATATGTGATATTATTATTTTTTTATCAAAACGAACAATTAAATGAACTATTAAATCGCCATACTATGTCAGAGCTGAACGAAGAAAAAAATGATAATAATAAAATCGTAGGTAACATAATATTAAGCGAATTAAGTGATACGTACGCGTATAGTCTACATTGCACATTACAATGATTGTTATAAAATTTCAAGGTTTAATGAGATGAACGCGAATATTTCTCATCGACGCGTTATTAAAATTTTACTTTGATGCATTTTCGTACACGGTATATAGATTTAGGTATAGTGGGTGTTGAAATATGGTATCGCGTGATGTAATTACCATCTTTTATTGTGTTAAACTATGTACTTATGAAATAAGTTTTATGCGATATTTATACTACGTGCGACTTACTAATTAGTTTATTAAGTCATGATTTATAAAATCATATGCATTTACCTGGAAGGCTTTGTTAAAAAAAAAATGGACTAGTTTTCAAAGATAGGAATTGTAATTTCACCTTCTGTATATGGCGATTATTCTATATATTTTTTTCTTTTGCTTTTTTTGGAGGATAAATGATGGAATTTATCGTCTTTGTCAAAAACAGAGGTGGTGTTTCATAACGAATGAAAATTTCGTACGTTTAATTTATGTGAGAGCGAAAAATAGGTACATATACTTCAGAGAAAGTTTATGTAAATGGTGAAAGTTCTAAATTAGTAAAAATGATTATTGAGAAATACTCGCGATGATTTTTTTCCTTAATAAGGTGACAATTTCCAGAAAACCATAGACTCTAAATCGTTGCATAGTTGGTATGGGAATTTGCTATTTGAAAACGGCAGATTGATAAGTAGGTATCGAACTAACTAGGTGTGCCTATTGAGGCCAAAAAAAATTTACAGGGCTCCTCGTCCTCAACGAAACGTTAAGTCGCAACTATTCTAGTGGATGGTTCTTTTTTAAACTAAACATTAAGTTCACGTTCATCGCATTGATTCTATTTGGTGGTCCTTGTAAGTCAATATTTTCTAATTTTACGAAAAAAAATTCAAACAAAAGTTGTAGATATGAACCCAATGAATAATTTCGTTTATTACAAAAATTTTGATTGGACCCTTCCCTCCCTTCTAACTTTGCATTAATTACGTTTTTGTATTTTATTAATTATATTGAAAGAGTGGGAGGGGTCTGATTGAAAAATTTTTCAAACAAAAGTTGTAGATTGAGATCAAGGAATAATTTTGGTTATTACAAAAATTTTGACGGGGCTCCTCCCTCCCTTCCAACATTACATTTATAATACCACATGCTAATTTTGCGTATGAAAAATTCGATTTTCTTGGCTGCAAAAATTTTCCCCAAGATAATTATTTTCTATTTAAAATGCAAAAACGATCGTTATTTGTAGAGTACACGCTGCGGGAAAAAATAAAACATATACGATATCGACTCAATTAACGCTAAGGGCATAAATTTGGCAAAAAGTAAACCTGATTTTAATAGTATTTCAATTTTTTTTTCAAACACATTTGCATTTTCTCACTTTCAGATAATGTGGGCAGCATTATCGTTAGCTTTAGGCTACGAACTTCGCGGAGACATAATTCGAGGAGCTCCGTGTATCAAACGTTACCATCAATTATTTTGTCCAACAGCTGGTAACAGTTACCCAATGTACGTATCCGATCTAATGGAGTTGTTTTTCAATCGCGTACTCGATTTTTTGATAATAAATTGTTTTGTAATGTGTGTGTGTAATTTTTTTTTCTTCTAGAGAACGAATAGAAAAATTTATCGACGATAATAAAGCGCTAATGCGTAGAATGTATGGAGAATTTGAAAATAGTAACGTTGATTACGGACCTCAATTTAACGATCCGCAAAGAACCAAACGTACTCGCAATTACCCACCGCAGTCTCAGTCAACGACATATGGCGGCGAATCGTATTTCAGTAGACTATTAAATAAACGACAAACTTTACCAAAAACTCCGCAAAGTGAAAGCGGCAGGTAAATTTAACAACAAATTTGCATCCGTTCTGTATATGGTATTACCTCGTAATGATTATCGTCGTGTGCATAGATGAATTTTTATTAAGCTTCAATATCGATTCGTAGTCGTCTATTGTTTTCTCATAGATATAGGTATATTTACTAAATTATCGTCATCTCTCTCACCATCTCTATCTCTTTTTTACCTTTATGTACAGTGTGCTCCTGAAGTTTACGTCCCAAAATTTACAGCTCTGTAGCGCCTTCATTTTCAATGATAGGCAAATTTTTCGCATAACTTTGTTTTTGCTCTCAATAAGTTACACCGATTTCAATTGTATTGTTTTAACATATTTTTGTAACTATCACATTTCACCAGTGCACTATAATAAATTGAGGTAAAAAGTACTCTGGTAGGAATTTTTCGATGCTGCAACTCCTTCAATTTCGAAGTTAGGCATTCCTGTATGATTAGAACATTTTGCTTCCAAGTGCTGTCCACCTCCAGGGATGGACAATTTTTGGATGCAGTGATATCAACCAAATTTGCTTTAAAAAATACTAATTTTCAAAGCTCTGAAGCGCCTTAATTTACAAAGATAGGCACCAGGTGTACATCAAATTAAAAAAATTTAAAAATTCAATGATTTTTGAAAATTTGTCAGTTTTTGAGAGAATGACAATTTTTTAAAAAGTGATGATTTTTGAAAATTCCATATTTTGTGTAAAATCAATAATCTTTGTGACTTGGAGAATTTGAAAAAATTCAGCAATTTTCAAAAATTCAATAATTTTTGAAAATTTGTTAGTTTTTGAGAAAATAACAGTTTCAAAAAAATAATGGTTTTTAAAAATTCCGTAATTATTGTGAATTCGAGAATTTTTAAAAATTCAGCAATTTTGAGAAATTCTATAATTTTTGAAAGTTTTGCAATTTTTAAAAATTTAACAATTTTTAAAAATTTGACAGTTTTTGAGAAAATAACAATTTTTAAAAAATGATGATTTTTGAAAATTTGTCATTTTTTGAAAAAATTACCGTTTTTAAAAAAATGATGATATTTCAAAATTTTGTAATTTTTGTGAATTAGAGAATTTTAAAAAATTCCGCAATTTTAAGAAATTCTATAATCTTTGAAAATTTTGCAATTTTTAAAAATCCAATAATTTTTAAGAATTTTTCAGTTTTTGAAAAAATTATGATTTTTGAAAATTTCATAATTTTTGTGAATTAAATTGGTACCTAATTTTAAAAAATTCAGTGATTTTGAGAAATTTGATAAATTTTTAAAAATTTTTAGTGTTTAAAAAACTGTCAATTTTTAGAAATTTAACGATTTCTAAAAATTCAAAAATTTTGAAAAATTTTCAGTTTTTGAGAAAATAGCAATTTTTTAAAAAATAATGATTTTTGAAAATTCCATAATTTGTGTAAAATCAATAATCTTTGTGACTTGGAGAATTTAAAAAAATTCAGCGATTTTTAAAAATTAAATAATTTTTAAAAATTTGTCAGTTTTTGAAAAAATAACAGTTTAAAAAAAAAATGGTTTTTGAAAATTCCTTAATTTTTGTGAATTCGTTTTTGAAAATTCAGCAATTTTGAGAAATTCTATAATTTTTGAAAATTTTGCAATTTTTAAAAATTTAACACAATTTTTGAAAATTTGATTTGAAAATTTGTCATTTTTTGAGAAAATAACAGTTTTTTAAAAAATGATGATATTTGAAAATTTTGTAATTTTTGTGAATTAGAGAATTTTAGAAAATTCAGCAATTTTAAGAAATTCTATAATCTTTGAAAATTTTGCAATTTTTAAAAATTCCATAATTTTTAAGAATTTTTCAGTTTTTGAGAAAATTATGATTTTTGAAAATTTCGTAATTTTTGTGAATTAAATAGGTACCTAATTTTAAAAAATTCAGTGATTTTGAGAAATTTGATAATTTTTGAAAAATTTTTAGTGTTTAAAAAACTGACAATTTTTAAAAATTTAACGATTTCTAAAAATTTAAAAATTTTGAAAAATTTTCAGCTTTTGAGAAAATAGCAATTTTTTAAAAAATTATGATTTTTGACAAATTTCGTAATTTTGGTAGAATAAATAATTTTGGTGAGTTAAATATTTTAAAAAATTCAGCGATTTTGAGAAATTCAATAATTTTTGAAAAATTTTCAGTTCTTGAGAAACCGACAATTTTTAGAAATTTAACAATAATTTTTATAAATTCGAAAATTTTTGAAAATTTGACAGTATGTATTGAGAAAATAACAATTTTAAAAAAATTATAATTTTTTAAAATTCTGTAATTTTTTAAAAAATCAACAATTTTGAGAAATTTGATAATTTTTGAAAAATTTTGCAATCCAGGCAAATTCAATACCTATCTACTTTTTGAAAATGCGAAAAAAAATTACTTCTAACCTTAAAAATTGTACTTCTTTAAAAAATTGAATTTTCAATTTATTCTATAAAACCCTCTCCCCTTTTGAAGAAGAGACACAGTAAGGTACCAATTTTCTGACTTCCCTATATTTTTCCTCTCAGATTTGTCACTGAGTTCCCTTTTATTGTTTTATTTTCGAATTTCCAGATCAAATTAAAATTGAATCGACCATAGTACAGAACCTATTTTTCCTCCCTTAAAATTAGGTAAAAGATTTTTCTTAAAAAAAAATCATAGTGTACATAAAACTCCATCTGTCCTCATATTGATTCATATTTTTCTCGCTCGAAAAATCACTTTACTGCTTTTCTGCCTAATTCAAAATGTCTCGCCATCCTTCATTCGACATTTGTTTGTAGTGTCATTACGCAACTAAATCAATACGAATCTATAATAGTGAGAAAAAATTCAACTTTTAATATCGAGTATCTCTTTATGTACCTACTACCTAGATACACAAAATCAAGGTATTATTTATTTTAATAGTTTAATTTGGAAGCCTTAAGTATAAATTCACCTCATCTGCTTAGTATAATATATCTTATGTAGGTACTTCACACAATAATGCGTAAAAGATCGAAGGTGTGCTATCGCGTATCTACAATACGCAAACATCTATGCCTAAGTAGGCGTACCACCTTGGCAATATCACACACTTATAATAGAGCACCTCAATCTATCAATACGTTGCCTGATAATTAAATAATAGACACCATCTTATAGATTGGATTCATGTGAGTCAAAATTAGAAGTAGTTACACCTTACTGGGCTTCCAATAGTGCCGGAAAAGTACGAGCTATTGTAAATACGCAGCATTTTGAACAAGCCATACATCAGGAAGTGTGTTCGTAAGTTTTTTTTTTTTTTGGTTTGGTATTCTTTACTGCGTTTGTTATCAAAACATGATACATGATAAATTACATTTTTTGACTGCAGAAAGAGCGAGACTCGAAGATGTTCGAACGATTGCCGTTGTGAACAGAAGTACAAGTGGCATCGTCTTTTATCGTACGATCCGGAAAATGACTGCAAAGGTATCTTCATGGATTGGTTTTTATTTCCTTCGTGTTGCGTATGCAGGTGCTCACCATTGCCTAATTAAAGTTTTAGGTTTCTTTCGTAAATGCAATTACTTTATTAATAAATTATTTAGCCTCTTGTGTATTTCAAATGAATTTTGTACAGTAAATATATTCTTTTTACTTGGTAATTTGACATTTTTTGCCGATGAAGTAGTCTGTTCACTTCCTTGACATTTTTAAATTCGGCAAACCTCTTCACATTTTATAACTCAAGTTTGCTACTAGCCATATAAAAGGCATTCGACAATAAATGAAAAACTTCATTATTTTTACGAAATCTTCAAGTGAAACTGAATTTTTTTTAAATAATAAAAGCTCATTTTTATAACAACTTTTAATACATGAAAAATAGTGAAATTAAATTTCTACAGCGTAGTGGATTACATCTCATAATACATAATAATATCGAAACACAAAAACAAAACCAAAAAAACTTGATACGATTAATCTTTATCATGAAATAGAATTTAAAAAGGCAATTACTCTTTTAATATCTCCAATGTTTGTCAACTCCAATATCAAAATATGTAATTAAGAATATGTACGTACTTGCTTCATTGTAAAGAAGATTTTGAAATATAGCCAATCGGAATTTTAAAATAGATTCTCGAATAAGATGAGATTATTTTTTGATATTATGCGTATTTTCTTATGGCACTACTACCGTTTTAAGAAGAGGGGTAGGTAACTATTTCACCAGAGATATCTTTGTAGGTAGTTGAAATTAGCCGTCGTAGTAAAATTTGAGTAAGCGTAATTGGCGTAGAACTTGGTTCAGTATTAATAATAATTCTCTAATATAGTAATTTTAAAATGAAAACACAACTCGGCGCTTTTACAGAAGCTCACTTTTAGTCAATAAATTAACATAATGACCTTGAACAAAACATAATCCATAGAACGTCAAAACAAAATATTAAGTATAGACGTAAATTATTACGTGAAATTTGAAAACTCTTAAAAAATAGAATAAAATACGTAAAATATAGCGATACGCTACATTATTCACAGGACAAAGTATATTATGTGAATTTATCAACTCCAAAAAAATGTAGGTATATATATTTTTAAATAAAGGGGTAGACGTATGCGACTATATTGGCACCAGCGCAAAAAGGGTGATTTTTTAATATGAATTATCCGATATTTGTAAAATAAACGATAAAAAATTAATCATTCGAAGCTTTGTACTTTAAAATACATAAGAAAAAAAATCTGACTAGTTTTTCCTATACATTATGCTACATAAACGTAGTCAGAAATTCTCTAATACGTTATTAAAATTCGAAGGAAAAAAAAATGACTATTTCAAACGGAAAAAATACTAAAAAAAAAAGTAAGGAGAAGGAGAAGGAGAAGAGAAGAAGAATAAGAAAAAAGGTACACGAACAGTTGTTAAGAATTATAAGACGTAGGATAAAAAGAATTACTCTGATGTGTCGTTTGCGATCTTCTATCGAGGCGCGAATTGTCCCTTTGTTGAGAAAGATGTTGAGTAGTGGGAGGAGGCGGCGGGGGCGGAGGTGGTAATACGAATTGAGGATGGAATGACGCTGATAAATCATGCCTTACGTTCAACGGAATGAACGCTTGTTGAGGTACAGGTGGAGCATCCGTACAAGGGAAAAAATTAGCTTGTGGCATTGTCGTAGGTAACGGAAGAGCTGACATAGGATTGAAATTTGAAAATTGGGGCATAGACGGATGCATGGTCGGGGGAGGGGGTAAGGGGCGATGGATCGCCGGAGGAGGCTGTGGAGGGAATGACGGCAGCGGAGGAATACTGGTCGAGCTGTACGAAGAATAAGGCGGCATAGGAGAATGCATTGGAGGTCGAGAATAAACAGTTAGATAATTTTGCGCCGTTGGCGCCACATTTGGTAACTGGCGTGGTGAAGAGCATAAAAACGGCTGTGGAGGGAATGTGAAATTCGACGGTGTGCTGTACCCGCCGACCATGTAATTGACTGATTGCGACGGTCCGTCGAATTTATTCACGTGAGTATTGTTCGGATTATGATGAAAATTCGCCAGTCGAGACGAATCGTTCGAAAAAGGTCGCGATTTCAGTTTATAATTATCGTTGGCGGCAAAAGGCGGAAAGCACGATTGCGGATTCATGTTTACCATTTCTACAGCACTGTTAGTATTCGACATTACTCGTCTGATCAATGGGCTACGTTTTTGCTTCGCTTCGTCCTCTTTTTTTCGTTTGGCAGTCAACTCTAAATTCCTTTGGTTCATTTTCTTCACAAAATCGTTGCCGCCTTGAGCTTCGCGTTTTGAGCCAGGTGTCTAGATGAAATTTTAAATATAAATTTGTGCCAAAAAATTTCATTACTTGTTGATTCACACGTACCGCTTTAGAACGTTTAGAACGAGCCTCTTCTTCGTCATCTGAGAAGTCCAAACATGAAACTGGAGGCTCGTTGTTATCTGTCCAAGAAGCATCGCTTCCTTTATTCCTAAGAAATTAAAACGTTTTTAAAAAATATAAAAGACGAAGTCATTTGATAATAGTTCAATTCACTAAATACGTACTTCATCAATTCAGCAGTGTGTATAAAAGATGTATACTCGGTCTGAGGAGCACAATAAACAACTTGCTCTTTGGTGATGTTTTTCTCTTTAATGTGTTCGGCCGAATTGAATCGTATGCAATACAACGGTTCTTGTACTGGTCCAAAAACGTCAAAAATTTTTCCCAATGGGCGTTGACCCCGATCCAAGAATAACACCGTGTCAATATCAAGTGGCGGTGTGTTCGGAAACGATTGAACGATAACTAAGTGATAGCACGTAATTAATACATGATAAAATATGAAGATAAGCTACAAACATCTTACCCATAGTGTCAACCATATTAAAAACAGACCCTATGGGTTTACATTTGCTTTCTTCTACGGTAATTGCTAAATCTTCAATGGGTGGTAAATCTTGCAAAGTCAATTCTCCTTTAGTACGAGCGTAAGAAAAGGCTTTTTTATCAGTCAACTCGCTGAAACAACATAGCACAAAAATTTAGTACACGAGTGCGATAATCAAGAGATAAAATGATACAATATTCCTTAGTATTAACCTTAAAGAAGTATTGTCACTGTCTTCGTTTTCTTCAGAAACCGTAGAACTGCTGTCGGAATCACTTGAATCAGAATTATCGTCGCTATTGTCATCACGATAATTTTGAACGGACAGAGTTTTAATGGTATCAAAAATGGAATCACTTTCGAGGGATTGTACAGGAACTGAATTCAGAGCAGCATCGCTCGTTTTATTTTGATCACAAGTAGTACTCAAAGAGCTGTTTTTAATACGGCTGTCATCGGTTTTAGTATCTAAAGCACTGGAATTTTCTTGATTGTGGTTCACAATGGATGAGTTATTCGTCGAATTAGTACCCGTAGATGCGCTGTGAAGAATTTCTTCAGATTTTTCTTCTTCGCGGTGTTCTACGTCTGGATTATTCAAAACTGGGTTATCCCCTACTGGTTCAGTCATTCTTACGCAATGTGCTTGTTAGGAAACTAAAACAAAATGAAGCGAGAACGCTAAAAAAATTCACATGATTTCGAATGGAATATGTTCAATGAAGTGAAACAAACCTCGAGGAAGAATTGAACACGTTCAAGATGTAAACTGTGCTAGGTTAGAGTAAGTCAGCGTTGATAATTCATTACTCAAGTACATCACTAATCTCTGCACGTTTCATTAAATGTTCGAAAATTAAACGTTCAAACAAGAATGATATCAAAAAGAACAATCTGTAAACAATATTCGCGGAAACATAACAATCAATAAGCACTGAATGCCTTGATCGAAAAAAAATTAACTGAAGTGGTCGAAACGAAATTATCAATTACAAATAGGTAGATCCTCATTCGAATGTGCACTTTAATCATTACGTTTCAAGAGATTATGAATCTGAAAGCCAGAAATAGAAAATTCTGAACTTATTTTTTACTGAATTCACTCATCACTTTCAAATTTCATCCATTGAATTGATAGAAAAATTGAATCAAATAATCGAAAATTAATTTGGGAGTGATAACGTGCAACGCCATTGCCATTGCATTTCCGCTGATTTTCATATTTTCTTTCAAATGCGTAATACGCCATCTTTTGTCAGAAATTTGAACGGAAATTTACTAGGCTTTGTTCATAATTTAGGTAGTTTCGGTAGTTATGCGGCAATGCGGCAACATGCGGCAAGCCGCGATAGAACTGATAAGCTATCGAAGTACCGAGCTGATTTTAATTTTAGGATGAAGACTTTAGCTGTATAATATAAAGATAATATAGAACTAAAATCTCTCTGCTACAAACTGCTCACAAATGTACATACTTCCGTTTCAATCTCACAATGATGTCTGTCCCAGGAGATGGCGAATTTTAGTCGTTCAAGTACAATCTTAAAACTGCTATGCACGATTTTGAGTTTCTCAAATCTAACGTGCATTCACTCTAATGACTGTGATTCAGATTCAAACGTTGAAGGAGTATGTACAATTAATGATGCAGTTTCGAACAGGTACCTATTTGCGTTGAAATATTACATCCGTTTTAATTTTTCAATGTAAAAAATTCCAACCCCCATCAATATGAAATTTTTTCTAGGTATATCCTATACGATGTCAATTCAGCAGAAGGATTCAACCTCAGACGTGATGTATACATGCGGTTAGCTGTTTTCATCAAGAATTTACCACAAGATAGGATCAGATGGCATTTGGTGAGCAGTGGACAGAAGACTGAACATGACCTAAACGGTACAAACAAATTGGAATTAAATTACTTTCAATGCATTTTCTTAGGTATTACCACCTTGGAGTAATCTACCTCACTGGAGATCCACCGATATTGGTTCTCAGACCAAGCTTCCATGGAGTCTTTTTTTTGACCTGCGAAGTTTAAAATCATTTGTTTCGGTTCTTGAAATGTACGAATTTTTAGAAGGTATTTTTTCAAAGCACTCTGTTATACACTCACTTTTCGGAGTTTTATCAACTTTGTGTTGATTTTCAGATCATCGTCTAGAAGCAATTGACCATGTTCTTATTCTGCAACACTTTAAAGAGATTTCGTTTGGAAATTTTTCTTGGGAAGATAAATGGTCCGTTGAAAAATGCCAACGACCTGTAAAACTAATGTCAGTTTAAAATCAAAAAATTTTGTCAAGTAACGATCGGAATGGAATAATTCAATAAATATGTACTTTTCCAGTGCCAAACATCCAGAAACTTATCAATGGTCTGTGCTTGGTTATAGTAATATTTCTGTGAAAAATGTCCGTTGTGTTTCGTTTCATGGTCCAGCTTCTCTATTACAAAATGTTCTAGATAATTTTCCAGGAAGGTAACTAACATAACTGTAGGTACTTTATTTACTTTTTTACTAAACAAAATGAAACACAAATGTTTTTTCACAACAGATTTATTTTACTGGAACATGCAGAGGTGGTGTTGCACGATTTTTATGGAGGAAAAGATTACTGGGATTGTAGAAGAAGTATGCAATTCAGTGAAAACTTGAGAAAAATCGCTTTGAACTTCATGCAATCTCAATTAAATTCAAATTTTACCATCAACTCGACATCATCAGTAAAATAGAAAAATATTTATAATTTTCGTTGAATATTTTCCACTTTTAAAACACCTGTTTTGCCATCTTGCAGAAAAATAAATATTCAAAAGGGAATCCATATCTATGCGCACACTTGAGAAGAAGAGATTTTGCCAGAAGTCGACCCAATGATGTTCCCAGTATCAAATGGGCTTCGATACAAGTACAAAAACAGCTTCAAAAATTAAATTTATCAACGGTGTTTTTAATTAGTGATGAGATGAATAGTGGTACGTAATACGTATCTTCGAATTTTTCAATTTGAATCAAGTCAGTTTGGCAATATTAATGCGAGTCGATGTTACAGATTTTGCTGAACTATTTCAAAATTTGTTACCCTCCTTCCGAATAGTTACTTATCATCCATCTCATGAAATTAAACAACAGTATAAAGATGGTGGTGTAGCAATTATTGAACAAATCATCTGTTCCTACGCGCGACATTTTATCGGTACTTACGAATCTACTTTTTCATTTCGTATTCAAGAAGAACGCGAACTCTTGAACATGGACCCTAATACAACATTCAACCGATTCTGTGGAGAAAATCAACTCGAATGTAAGCAACCGACAAGGTGGCTGAAAGACAAATATTTTGTTTAGGTGTTGAACATTTGATATGATACAAATAAATTTTATACATTATCTTCTTTATATTTCACTTTTATTCGTTTCTAAAAATAATGAAACAGAGCCTCAATCACTTGTCTCACAAAACATTACGTCAGACATTACATTGAGTACCTAGATATTCTATTAAAAATATCCTAACGACTCACTGGTTTACTAATAAGTATGAGAACACAACATTATACAAAAATATAAAAAATAAATTATCATATAAAAATTTAAAAGTCGTATAAAAAAAAATGGACGGACTCAGTAACATTTCAGATCTAAGTAATACGCTTTAGAAAGAAAATTATATGTTTTAAAATAAATACTTACAATACACTAAATAGACACTGGTCACTAAGAAAATTAAACTCTTCGATACCATATTCCTCACTGATGAATTACATCCGTCCTTAGAGCAATAACATTTCTCCCAGTAAACACCATTATCCAAAACACCCCAATGACAAACATCTGTAACCCCATTCTCAGCTACAGATGCACATTGCCTGATAACCTGCCTCCATCTACCGTCCCCTGAAAATTAAAATAATTTTTTCAGCCTCGCTTTAGGTGCATAATTAAAAAATAATACACTCGAAATTAGGTTCACTTACAAATAAAACCTCTAGGTCCTTGTTGAGTTATTTTCATACAAAATGAGCCAGGAGATTTGGATTCGTCGCTGGAGCAATCAACGGCGACGTGTTTCTCTCGACGGAAGTCTTCATAAGCGCCACAATTGTCTTCACCATCGGGATCTTCTGCCGTTGAACACTGGTAACATTTTATAGATTTGGCACCTGGAAAGAATATATTCGTTAGACAGTCATAATTCTTTGAAAAAATGTTATTTTAAGGACACACCCTAACCGAGGTGTCTCCGGATTACTCACCCTCTAGCTTATACAATACACACAAAGTAAAAACGATAATTTTAATGAACTTCATTTTATATAGGATTTTTACAAATCACAAGGGTTTAAATCACATTTTCATGCACAATAAATAATGATCAATTTATTATTCTTTACTGTAAACTTCTTGAGAAGTGAAAAATTAGAATTTCAAAAATTGTTTATTATGAAAAAAATTGATTAGCTTTGTAAGCAAAGATGAATGAATTACGTCATTGTGTTTTCGAAAGCAGTGTTTACTTGCAAAAAATTTCTCGGATTCCTCAACGAGTTCAATAATATTAAATTATTTTCGTTTTTTGCGCCGTCAGATCAATAAATTAATCATTTTAAAACTAGATTATAATATTATTATTTTTTAAAATGCATATTTGGCAAAAATTCTTCTTTAAAATTTTAGCTTAAAAAATAGTGGAGATTTTAGAATTTCAATTTTGTTAAACCTTTTCGACATCAAAACCGATGTAAATCAACACCTAACAACCTCTAAAGCCTAGCAAATATCTTCAGTTCTCTAGAATTTTTTCTTTCCGAGGGAGTATAGTGCTGTTATTTTAATTAATTTGTATTTGCTGCTTTTATTTTGTGTACAATTGGATGGATATTGTGGTAAGTTTCAACTAATTTATTCAGTTTAACTAACACCTTCTTGATTTGTAACATATCTAACCTTAATCGATAATTCCGTGTTTGTCACTTTCAAAAGTCAACGTCATCTTTGACAGAATAACGATGATAACATTAATTTAACGCTTACTAACATCAGTTGTCGATTATTAGTATTAGAAATTCTTGATCTGAAATCTTCACCGTGAAACACTCAACCATGGGTAATGTTTTAAACGTTCTCAGAGACAAAGCGGTTTCAAATTTGCCTCTGCAGCAAACCCCGTAAAAGGAGCCCTCGGAAGTTGAAATATTTTAAAAAGTTTACCCGTTCATGTATTATGAGGTTGTGTAATGAAATATCCATCTTTAAAACACCGGGTAGATTTACATTTTAAACATTTGATTTTTTAGCAAGCTGGTCTGGGCTGAATCCATTTTTGAAACAATCGTTCAATTTCTGGGAATACTTTATCGAAGAGTAACGTCGCACGAAAGAACATTCACTATTTAGCGTTGAAATCTGAAAACTTTCCATTGTGCTTTTGATAATTTCTGTATTAGTATTTTATTTGAGAAAATTTTGAAGGAAAAAAAGTGTGAACATTATTGTTATTTCAATTGGAAAATACGAAAACGATAACGTCAAGCGACAATAAGATGGCGCTCGTCGTATTTCGGCGAATTGACGGCCGTCGACCGGTCATGAGTCGCAAACACCAACCACAATATAGTTATACGAATTCATTCCGTTGTTTTGGAAATTTAATTTCGAATCGATTCTTTCTTTTCAAGAATTTTTGCACAAAATATTTTCAATTAGAAATATAGAATTACTTAGGTATGTGGTAGGTAGTTGAAATTAGATAGTATGACACGACTAATTTTGCGTTAGCGTTTGTTAGATAAAAAATTAATAGTAGAATTTATCAATTTTTATTGAGAATCGTTTTTCATCATTTTGAAATCATAGATATGGTTTGAGTAATTTTGTGTTACATGCTGTTAATGAAAATTAATAGTAAAAAGTATCGATTTTTATTGGCAACCATTTTTCATCAGTTTTAGGAGCAGATTTGAGTTATTTTCACCAGAATTTAAATTTTTTGGATTTCCAATTTTGATGTTTTTCTGTAATCTGTTCTCGAGTCATCAGATTTTTACCTAACCAGACAATGAAAGAGTCATTGGCTAGAAATGACCCTCGAAATGAGAAAATGTCCCTCGAATTTCGAATATAATCTGTAAGGTTGTCCAGTTTCGAACGGATACGTTGGTTTTATAAAAAAAGATCCTCCTAGCATAAATCACATCGGACTAGTAATGCTGTAAAGATTTTTGCTGTCCATTCAGAAGTATGTGAACGTCTCTAGTTGGCTACAAACAATGATTCGATGAACAAATTTTCCTCCTCTTTTCAGTAGTACGTAATTGTGTATTTTCTTGTATGTGAGAAACAAAAAATTTAATTACCAAACCTATCACCTCCAGTCACAGACAAGCGAACGTTTAAAAATAAGTGCTGTTTAGATTTGTTTACCTATAATTTTACTCTTCGTTAAATGTGACCCGAATTCGCCTATTTACGAATTTTTTATGAGCGTGTTTTGTAAATTTATACACGTAGCGATTATACTGTGTTTTCGTTTTTGACGTCGACCCTGTCGACTGTCATCGAGTGTAATAAAGCTCTTCGATGAAATTCTCGTAAACTAATGAAGTACCTACCTACCCATCGTTGTCGTTATAATTTTTCACGTCTCGTCAAAAAAAAGTTTATCCTTTATCGTCTAGTCGTATCGACAAGCCAAGTTCCATTTTCCGATTCAGTTTGAAAAAGAAGTACCTACCTACTAGAAGATGACGCATATTTCAGTATCGTGACTTCAAATTTCTTGGAACTCTTCAATGCGGTAATAAGTACTTGGACTTGAATTATCCTAAATTACTATATTTGAGTACCTTCTAAATTCATTTCAAATAATCGGCCATCTTCTTAAATAGATATTTTAATATAATAATTTCCTCGTAGTATGAAACTTCGATTATTACTGAGTGTCAATAATGTCATTTCGACTTCCACTTACCTATTTGGCGAATCTCTTGAATTCTTCATCGTTTTTTTTTTAAACGATAAAATCAATAAGAGCTTAAAATACTTGTTCATGTTTCAAAATTGTACGTGAAATACTAAATGCGAAACTAATTTTGCAGAAAAAATAAGTTCTATTTATTCATGTATTGTAGCATTAATCATACGTATTTACAGTATTAACGTCCAGCTCTAAACATAAAATAGTAGATTATATTGTAACGAGCGTTTTTAATAGACCGAAACCATTACAATAATGTAACTATAAATTAGGTAGGTACGTCATTTAACGGAATTCATTACCGTAGACTTCATTAAAAAGCTTATTTTTTGTGTATCGTACTATTGAGATTTCGACAAGGATGCCTGGCATATTTTTTCTATTTCTCAATCCCTGAACCCAGTTCTAGGTTCTTGCGAATCCCCCACCGGCCTTCTCGTTTTTCGCTGGTAACTTTAAATGTGCATTTAAACTGAAAAATGGTCATAACTAAAATTAAAGTAGATGAAATTTGAAATAAAAAATATTCTATACATTTTTTCCGAAAAGTGAACTAGTGGCACAAGAACATTCGTAGAAATATACAGGGTGGAAAAAATAAAGATTGTGCCCACTTCCGCGAATAACGCACAATTTAGGAAGGGGTCGAATATATGCGAATGCGAACATATCGCAGACTACAAAAAAGTCCACTTCCGTCCTCTCCCACAAAATGTTTGAAATGTGGGAATTTGTAAATTTAAAAAAAAAATGTTATTTAATAACTCTTCAGCTGTGCCCAACTAGGTTTAGACTGTTTAGACGTGGATAGTTTGATGTCCTACGAAAATGAAAATACGTACTTTCCTCCTCCTACTGTGCCCATGTAAACAGTAAAGACAGTAAACTTGCTCCTGTCCTGAGACAGTGAAGTGGCAAAACAGCAACTTTTGATGGTTGAAAAATACTATCCCACTCTCTCTCTCTCTCTCTTATTTCACATCACGTGACCATCAAACTTGATTCTCATCGGTTGGTGGTAGATTAGCTTATTAGATGTTGAAATTGATAGTGATTTGAATTTTTTTTTCGTTTCGATTTTCTTCATAAAAATTTCAATTCAAACTGAAAATATCTGATATTAATAGCAAAATGAAGTGGAAATAGAATCCAGTGGCGTATTTGATAGGAAAGTTATGGAAGTTCGACTTCCGATCAAGATTTCAAGGAAATTAGATTTTTATGATGTGGTTATAAAAAATAAAAATTTGGAAACCTTGTCAAAGCAATGCTAAATAGCCGGCCCTACGTAAAAAAAAGTCTCGCTAATTTTGTTGAAAAGGAGCTGGTTTTGCGTCTAGTTATGGAGCCGTTTCAGAGATGGCGCTTAAGTAGCAACTTTTTTAGGATGGAAAGGGGAAAGGTGCAGACTTATCGGGCAGCTGCGCATGTCTAATTACGACGCCCTCTTTCACAAAACTGTACAACTGCATTTTTTTTTTAAGATTGACTAAAAACAGGGCGAGACTTTCTTTACATAAGGGCTGATTATCTTTCATATAAGTTAATCTATGGTAAAATATAAAAATAAAAATTATTGTAATACCTACTATTACAACTTTTTCAATTTCATTATTTTTACAACAATAAAAAAAAAAATTATTTGAACAAAATTTTAAAAAAATGAACTGAAAGAGAAAATTCAAAATGAAAAAAGAAAATATTTGGTGAAATTGAATATTTTGCGTATTATTTCAAAAATAAAATAAAAATAGGGAATAATAACATTTTTCTCTTCAAGATTTTTTAAAGTTAATTTGTGTTCAATAAAACTGAAAAAAATTATTAATGAGGAGGACGGCGGTGGGACGACCGTCCCATTAGATGAATTTAAAAAAATTATCATTGAATATTTTCAAAACTCGTTTTCTATAAAAGAAAAGGGAAAAATTGACCATTGTAAGCGCGAAAAATGGTGACAAAATTCAATTTTTCGTCGTTTTTCGTTGCATTAAAAAATTTAGAAAAAATAAATGTTTTTAATCGAGACTGGGTATATAACATACACTTTTTAATTTTTGCACCTCTAAAAAAGGTCTCATCCAAAATGCGATTGTAAAATTCAAAACGAGCATTTCACTATGAAGACAACGTTCAAAAAACTTTGAAAAAATTTCCACGAATGACCCTTAGTGGTATCTATTATCCCTGTAATTTTGGAAAAATTCGATTGAAAACTGCCAGGAACAAAAATTATAACCAAAATACATTTGCTCCCCAGGAGGAAGGGGAGGTGAGCTAGCAACCTAAAAATTCCCTACGTAGTTTCAAAATTTTTCCTAAAGCCCAAATCACCTTTCCTTAACCAGCTACGTTCTTTATTTTTTATTTTATTTTTTTTCTCAAATTCTTTTGTAATTAATATTCAAGAAATTTTCTAAAAATCTTATGAATTTTCTAAAAAGTTGATTTCGATGAAAAAAAATGTTCCAACAAAAAATTAAGCAGTAAAAAAATAGAAAAAAAAATACGTTTCGGTGATTCCAAAAACCCTGGTTCGTTCTGTTTTTGATTTAGAAACCGATGAAGCAAAACATTTCCAATTAAAATGCTCGCAAATCGATAACAAAAAATCGCAAACATCGTTAAAATCCCCCCTTAGGCAAATATTTCGATTGAAAATCATGCCAACATCTGCCACTAATCAAGCATTTAAATAATTAAATCCTCGAGGAAAACAGGAGTAGGTACTGGAGAAAAATTCAAATTTTCATTTAAGCGCTTAAAATAAATACGCGAAATTAAAACGGACTAATTAATCTTCGCTTATCTTTTATAATAAGTTTCTTACATTTAAAAAGGTAAAAATTACGTAAATTCTTCGCTTTGAATTTATCGTCGACCCCAAAAATACATTAACCTTTTATAAATTCTAATTAGTCACAAAGACCGTGGCGCCGAACTCCGGACGTCGGGCTTGCCTAGTTTTTTACCGAAACGTTATAGCGATATTATGCAAACAATCTTAAGTTTTCGCCGAGTTTTGCAAAAAAAATGTCGGATTTGGTTTATAAATTTTTGTAAGTAGGTATACTTATACAGTACTAAGGTATACCTTGGAACTCGCATAAGCGACGCGAGAAGAAACCTTCCTATTCAAATTCTACTTTGAAAGTATTAACTCAAATTTTCGAGTATACGATCAAAAGATATTTTATTTTATAGTAAATTTCCTCTACCTATAAAATTTAGCACCGTTGGCTTACTTTATTATACGCTGGCGACTCGTAATGTATAATTTAAAGGATATTTTTTTCCTATTTACACGCAGAGCCGGAGTCAATTCCCGATAGTACAGGAACGAGTACTCGGCTCGCAAAATTTTTACTTCTCTCAACTCGAGTAACAAACGAAATAGCAGTACACTCGTAGTTGCAAGAATTGAAGAAAAAAATTGCCAGATTTCTTACCTTACTCGTTGTAAAATTAAATACTACCAGGCTCGTAAATACGACAACTGTACTCACCTAAAACATAGAAAAACATTTACCTTTAGGAAACAGATTAAATTTAAATAACACAGTCAACAGTAAGAAGTGAAAAAAAGAAACATAAGAAATAAGCGCAGGAAAGAAAGATGGTATAAAATCGGCAAGAGAACAGTAGCAAAAGTACGCTGCGCTATTCTCAAACGAGCCAAGTTCCAAAACACGATCAAAAAGTAATTCGCGAAAACACATAGAGAGAAAAACTTCCTTGTATTTTTTTTAAACTCTCGTATAATATAAGTTGGGATTGGAAAGAAAAAACAGTCTTATCATTACGTCGGCGTTCTTAACGTTAATATTGTACCATATAGGCCTAACCATTACAAGAAGGTGCGGGGAAAGAGAAGGAGAGAAAAAAACATTATATTTTCACAAGGCTTAAAAACTACCTAGTCACGCGCCCATGACAAATAAAACTCCAGCTCGGCATCGTCTTATGCCTTTGCTTCGAGAAGCATATCAAATACACAAAAATTGCTTCGACCATAAAACCAAACCAGATGATTTGCTTTGTCATAATGTCGTCGGATTTCCGAAATGACACACACTGAAATTGTTACACGAATGTGGATGGAGACGCTTTTCTTCACCATAATTTACTCACTTGTCCGAGTACTTTTGATCTCACACTCTCTCTCTCTCTCTCTCTCTCTCACTCTGTTGATATGTATGGAGCGTTGATCCGGTTTTCAACATTTCAAAGCGATAAAATCTAATAAATTTTCGTTTCGAATACGAATACAAACAAAAGCTAATTGATAGTACATTGATCTTAATGAATTAAGCCTTTTTTTGTTTAATACAAATAAACACCATATAAATCACATTGGTTAGGTACTTTGGAAACTCTCGGCCCAAGTATCGACCAATATACCGTTTAAACAACCATAAATAACAAAACTGCCAAAATAAAACCTCTCGCCTCTCGACCTCTAGAAACACGAAATTTTCCAAAATAAAGGTTATTAACGACGTGAAGCACCTGCGGTGAATTCCATCTACTTCGTGTACCTGTTCAATAGAGAAAATTTAAAAGCAAAGATAGAGAAAAAGTTTCCTCCACGAAGCGTTAAAATCGAGCTTCGATCGAGAGGTGCTCAGCCAAATATGTGTTCCGTGTTCAGGTATTCAAAAATCACGATTCGTGTTTGAGTTTTGGATTTCTGCATCTTCTTGAGGGATCATAACTGAAGAAATTAAAGGCTCTGGTGTGGTAAGAGTGACAAAGAGGTTCTGGCACGAATTTCAAAATTTTTTCAGGTTTCCGATTTGTACTTGTAAACAATCATTTTACGTAGTTACCCAAAATTACAAAATTGGCGCTTTTTTTAAAAATTTCGATTTCTTTGATTTTGGGCTAAACTATGGCTGAAAGGGTCTAAATCGAGGTAATTTAAACTGCAGAATTCGAACCGGTAATTGTTTTTTTTTAATTCGATCATTTCATGTGGTAACTGGAATTTTAATCACGATCAATTTATAAAAAAATCCGAAATCGTAAAAAATCACAAAAAAATAAATATAGGTAGGTTTTTATGAAAAAATGAACATTTCTCTTCAAAAAAATTGAACGTTATTTAAAAAAAAAAAAAAAAAAAAAAAAACACCGAATAAAAACTTTTTTTTTTAATAAAAATAATAATTTTGAAAAAAATGAAATATTCAATTTGGGAAAATTAAAAATAATTAATTTCAAACGAAATTTTGAAAACAGATGATAATTTTTAATAATAGATAAAATATAGGAAAAAGAAAAAGAAGGAATAAAACATCGAAACAGTATATTATTCAACTAGGGAGATAAGTAA
>FIZV01021416.1:0-12902 GCA_900050545.1 Trionymus perrisii | reverse complement strand
GAAATTTAAAAATTAAATTAATTTTATTTTGTTGTAAAAACGCTAAAAAAAATTTAAAAAGAAAAAATTAATATGAATTGAGAAAAATTGAAAAATTAAAAAACGAAGGCTTTTCGGAAATTAATAAATTGGAGACATTTAAAATTTTAAAAAATTTTAAATTTAAATAGTACCTATTGAAAATTTTTCAAAAATCATAAAATTTTAAAGTGGTGTTATTTTGAAAAATTGATAAATATTCGACGAATCTTATACATAACTCAGAGTAAAATCAGTTATGCTCCTTAACTTTTTCTCTTACTACCTCATGGAAAATTCTGCCAACGCCCATGACGGATCATTTCCAATCTACTATCCTAAAAATTCTTTTCATAAAAGTAGAACATGATCGCGGAACTACTTACCCGTTCGTACTTTATCTTTATTTATTAAATACCCTGAAATTTTGCTGATTCTGAAATTTGAACTAATCGCGAATCAGATCAGCACAATTTAATAAGTAAATTCACGGTTCACCGAATAATTGCGAAATTTCTAAACTTACTCGTATGTTTTAATCGAGGTAGTAAAAAGGTACTTTTATGGGTATCAGTTTATCAACTTGGGAGCTTGTATTTTATCGGTTAGTGACCCACACGATTAAGTTTTGGTGTAAGATGAATTCCTCGGTTACACTGTATTCGTTAGTAAGATAGTAGGTATACCCAACGTAAAACCTATTAATATTCGCGGAAAACTAATTAAGAAAATTATCTTCGAACAGAATCAGCGTTGCTGATAAAATAACTACTTTTACACTTGCACACCTAATTCCTGTTTTAATTTCAATCGAGTTTTATTAAATTTTTTTTCATCGAACTAAAACTAAATTTCCTTCGTATGTTACGCCGCTGCTGAACTGTTTAGGGAGAAGCAAAATGAGTCAGAAATGGATGCGATGATAAAGTGAGGGGGGAGGGTAAAAATGTAAAGAAAGAGTCACTTTAGGTAGGTATTGTCAAAAACTAAAACGTAAAAAAAAAAATTAAAATAAAGTGGGATTAATGGAAATTTACCGAAGTATGTAGTAGGTAAGTTACAGGTAGTAGGTTAGGTATACTTATGTACCGTACCTAACCTAATCACAAAAACAAACGAATCTCCCACTCTTGGTTAAAAACCCCTACCTATCGATAAAAATTTTACTAGGAATAGAATAATGCATTTCAAATGAAACCGCCCTTAGTCACAAATGAAATATTATCCAATTTTTTTCAAAGGGGAAGAAAATCACAGTGATTCATATTGTGTAGCGGAACTCGTGCTAACTAATTAATAAATGATTACGTTACCTATTTAAAATTTGATTTAGTTGATGAGTTGAAAGTTGTGAAATAAATAATGTTTTTCTATTTTTACCGATGTTTCAATTTTTTTAAAATTCATTATCGCTTTTCTGTATTGCTTCGTTTTGTTACGTAATATAAATCAGAATTGTACTCGTTCGATGAACCTAAGTCTACAGCTTACATAATTACCTATGTATTTTTTTCTGGCGATTCAACTCGTTGACAGGAAAACGGGTCTACATTATTTTTTGAAAGGGTCTAGCGCCTTTATGGGCAGGGTTGTGGCGGAGTTTGAAGCCAAAAATTGTTGAAGGATGTTCTAACTTTGGTAAAGAAAAAAAGTCTGTACAATTTAACGTGGGCCCTGAGCTGTTTGTAAACAAATGCAAGTTATCCAATTGGAATGCTGGAAATGGCTGTTCCAGCATTCCTATTGGTTAACTAACATTTGCTTTTCAAATTTCATTATACATGTATCCCATTGTATCCCAGATTATGAAGCGATGAAATCAGCCTGTTTTTTTTTTTTAATTTTTTTAATTCATTCAAAAATCGCTTTTATTGGATTGAGTTGTTCCTTTCTGCAATGTTCGATTCAATTCAGCATTAAATTGTTGTACGGTCTGGTTATTACATACATAGAACATAAACAAAACGATGGAAAAGTGACGAATGTAAACCTAATCCAGAAATCCAGATAAATTTGAAAAAAGTGAGTAATACGATATGTTTGTTAATAGTTCATCTAAGTATATCTATTGGTAGATTTCGAAAATCTTGAATAGGGTTTAGTCATCACACTTCACATAATAGGATAATGAAATGATATCAAAATCGTATAATTATAGTGAGCAAGTGATCTATTCAACAAAAACATTATTCACACGAATAAAAGTTTTGGATTGTTCTTGTCGGGTTATGACGATGAGTAGACTAGATACAGGCAAAAAAACCGGACCCGATTGATTCTCGTTATCGCTAAGCGCGTTGTTGATTTTGCATGTGCAACGTTAGTTTTTTATTTCATTTCATTTCGTTGCAACAGCGTGTCGACGACGGCAGCACCTCCGCCTTCACTCGCGAAGTAATATTTTGCAAGTTACTAACTTGTAGAGTGTTGTGTGGCTGTGGTGTGGTTTTTTAAATCGAAGCCAAGCCATCGCAAACGTCGGACGAATGCTAAGTTCCAATGCTCGGGCTCAGTTAGGTAACGAAAGAGTTGTTTTAATTATTCGTTTCTCGCAGCGTGTTATCAACTTCGCGAAATTTTATATTCGAATGTATCACTCGTAGCGTGTCAGTGACGTCTCTGCGACCGCATTTTCCACAAATTCGCCCTCGTCGTGGTCGTGGTCGTATTCGTTGCTCGTAAGTATTTATGCGTTGGCTCGGTTAGCTCGGCAACATTGTATCAGCTATTTGTAATTTCAATCTAACGCGAGCTTATCTAAACAGCGATTCGCAACTACGAACGCATTCCGTACGTTGGTCGGTATCTATCAACACGTGCTTTTCTTTAACCGCCTGCTGTTTCTTACTTTAAGTGTCGGTTCGCGTACGTGGTCTCGTTCGATATGCCGGAAATAGTGGAAAAATCGGCTGCAGCCAAAAGAACGGCGCCGAACTGCGCTCGTTGCAAGAACCACGGGGTCAAGAATATACTCAGCGGTCATAAAAGGTATTGTTTGTATTTAGAATGTAAATGCGTTAAATGCCTGTCGACCGTCGACCGACAACGTGCCATGGCCAAAAATACCGCTCAGCGAAGAGCCGAAAAGCAACACAAGAAGAAACTCGAGGAGTGGCGCAGCATGGTTGAGAAAGCTCGCCAAAATGGAGAACAAACACCACCTGAACCTGCCGAACTCCTCAGTCCCATAATGTCGCCGACAATAAGATCTTCCTTTTCCGCTTATGGATCGTCCGAACGTAATTTTTCGCCGAAATCCGATTCCAGTCTCATTTCACCCGATTTATTGACCAGCGATTCTCGCAGCTCGTTCGCTTCTCCCGCTAAAGGTGAGTGTACAGGTTTTGTACGAATTAAGCATATCGAGAAGATATTTTTTTGTTACTTTTTGTGTTTCTAGGTAAGCTGTACCAAGTACGATAACCATTTCGCTAATGTATTCGCGTATGCACCAATGACGAGATGAAAACGACGGAAGATTGATATTTTAATGTGCAATTAGTCCCAGCCGACGTGCTTACCTATCTACGTACGTACGAGTGTAATAGAATGTAACCGTGCAAATAGTAAGAGAATTGCAGAATTAAAACTAAATTACCGCGAGTTATCGTAGATAAGAATCTGATTAAAATTTCCAATTACCGACCAATTACGTTGCAGGATGTAAGCTTTCGTGTACTTAAGATACGCGCCGCCGCCGCGTATTTAAATATTATCTGATTTCAGACGAGAATTTTACACCAACAAAAGTCAATTTATCGTCATCGTGTGCGCCTACTACGTGACCATGCTACGATTATAAGCGAATATGCTCAGTTTTTACCTCCATTTGGTGTGCATATTATTACCAATCTTTTTGCAATCGTCATAAATAGGTTCTCATAATCTTTCATGCAATGGGAAAAAAGAATAGTAAAAAAATTACTATTTAAAATAGTAATTTTTTTACTATTCTTTTTTCTTAGTGTGTGTTTACATTTGTAGTGCTGTAATTTCCTACAACTTTCGAATTTGACCAATAGTCGATATGTCTGATTGGATTTTGTAATTCGAAGAGAAAATGATTCAAAGTCGTTTGAAGCGACAGCTATTGAGGTTCCCTCGAGTATAGACCTTTGATGATGAATTTTCGTTACATGAATGTTAGATTATCGTGTTTTAAGAATCATTCCTCTAAGAAGGGCCTTAAACCGCAAAGGTCCTTTTTTCATGTATCGATTCATCGTCTTCTGCGCATACTGCAGTAAATCTATTTCATATGTGAGACTTTTATCTGCGCTCGTACGTTCTTACTGCAATATAGATCGTATGACTTGTTAAATCGATCCAATTTAGTAAAGACAAATCTAATCATCGACGATAAAATTTTCCCAAACATTCGAATCAAATGGCGACTCGAAAAAAGAAAATATTAGGAAATACCGATTTGTATACTTCCTCATTACTAACGAATCGATAAAATTGATAATCAGTACTTAATAACATAGCTCAATAACTATAACAAAGTATAGCTTATTTCGTTTTTACTAAAAAAAAAAAATTACAAATACTCGAGATTTGCTAAATAACTTCTTAGCCCATACCTACATTTTTGAATCATTATTATTGCGTTTGAAAAAATTGTTATTACCTACTTACTAGAATTAGCAAAATGCCCGTAAATTTCAGATTTACGTTTTTATTGTTCTTTGAGGTGCTTTTTGTGTGAGGTGTAAAAGATCGGTCTTATTTTCATTTTCAACCTGCTGCATTATGGTTGACTTGAAAAATTGACGGAAGGTTGAGGTGTAAAAGGATCGAATTAATCCAAAGAGATATTTTACTACTTGATGGGCTAATATTTTCTTATTTTTTCAACTGGGATTGAAATAGTTGCAATTTGAAAAAAAAATCTAAGAGATAACCGACTTGACGAGTAAAAATTTTATTGCTATAAAAAAAGGAGAGAAAATAAACTGCGCCATGCACAATATCGCGATGCAGTTTATCGTCTTGTCTCATTTACAATTTATAAATTAAATTTTCGTATCACCTTGACCTACTTTTTATGTAGGTTTAGAATTTTATCACTCGAAGAACCAGCGTTTGGTATTTAGTATTGTATCTTATTAATTATTATTTTATAAATTAAAAAATTTTGAAGGTATTTTTTTGCAGCGCTTGAGAGTGGTTTTTTTGATAATTTCTCGCCCATAAAATTTTTCCACACAATTGATGAAATTTGAAAAAGTAGCTGAGAAAATTTACCAGTTAAGTAAAGAATTCATAAAATTGATCGAAAGCTTTGAAAATAATTTAATTTAATAATTTATCGAATGAAATTGTAGTAATCTACAAAAAAAGTTTCGTAACAATTTTTTTATTTTAATTGGTGAAGTTATCAAGTAAAGATTGAAAGATATGGGAAAAAATCGTAACAATCTTTTCCTTTCAGTTCTATTATCAGATTGAGACAGCTTTTACTACTATTACTTTTCTTTAATCTGATTTTTTTTTTTTTTTTAAGGTGTACCTATTTGGGTTATAATTTTTTTCATTTATGGTATTTTGTTGTTCACTAATCATTTCAGTTACCTAATTAAAAATTGACGAATAAAAATTGGAAAAAGTTAACAATGTTGAGAAAATTTTCAACTAGGTACGTAGGCGAATTAAAAAAATTACTAGAAAAATGTAGCCAGTTTTTAAAAAATTCAAATTGAGAAAATAAACAAGTAAAATGTCAATGATTTAAATAAACAATTACACTTTTTTTATTAAAAAAAAAAAAAAAAAAGTTGTCAAATAAACATTCACTGATCTAAAAAAATATTTCATTTTAAAAAAATTATTGAATATTTGAAAAAAATTGTTATTTTATTAATTTTTTTTTCGTAATGTCTCTTTCATAGATGATTTCAGTTGATAAAAAAAAAATGAGGAAATCGAAATTGAATTCATCAATGTTGAGAAAATTTTCGAGCAAGTACATTGAAAAATTCATAATTATAGAATTACAGAATTGAATGTCAAGAAAAATTTTTAAATTGAAAAAAATCGCCGATTATGAATTTTGTGGCTTGAAAAAATTGTGTAGGCAACTATAACATTTTTGATTTTTTTTATTTACTTGAATTTGAAAAAAATATCAAATAAAAATTCAGCGATGTAAAAAAATATATTTTTTCGTTTTCAATTTTATTATGAAATTGAAACAGTTTTCGGTAGGTATCATATTTCGTTTATAATTTTTTCAATTGAAAATAATTTTTTTCCAATGGCCTAATGTTTGGCGACACAAAATTATTTCAAATTGATGAGAACTCGAGAAGCTAGGTATAAATTAAAAAAAGTTCAATGTTGAGATAATTTTCAAATGCATAGATCATAAAATCGATCAGATGCCTCAATAACTTGGCGAATAAAAATTTAGTGATCTAAAAAAAATTCGTCACAATTTTTTCAGTTTCTTATAGAATTGAAACAGCTCAATTTGAATGTTTTAAAAAAAAAATCATTATTTTTATTAATCGATCGTTTTAGATTTTGATTTATTAACTAATTTTTTCAATTTTCATCAATCAATCATTTTTTCTATTTTTATTAAAATATTTTGTAATGTCAAAGTTTTGATTTTCTCCTTAAAAACCATCTGGTGTACAAAGGGCCCAGGAGAGTGAGTAACTATTTATATATTGTTGTTAGTTTTTTTGTAAATAAATATTAGATTTTTTTTAAGGACACCCCCCTCCCTTATGAACCTATGGTACGTGGGGGGGGGGCTCCGGGTCAGCCACAACACAAAAAACACAATAGCCTTCATAAATTCGGCTAAAAAAGTGGTGATTTTATTCTGACAATTTCTCATTCAATTTAATATTTACCTTATATATACTTAGAAGATTAATTTAGTTGGTGAAAAAGAAAAGTGGACAATTTTTTTTTAGGTATCAGCTTGAGGAAATTTTTAAGCATAGGTACATTGAAAATTTCATAAAATTGACGAGATGTCTGGAAAAATTTCTAAATTACAAAAATCAAATAAATATTCAATAATCTTAAGAAAATATTAATGATTTTTTAATTCCAATTTTATTACTAAATTACAAATTTATTTCGTTTGTTAAAAATTAAAATAATTCGTTCAAGTCGTAAAAGTATGCTGTAAATTTATCAAAATTCAAAACTTTCATTGAAAAACAGCTTGAAATAATAGAAAGTAAAATAACTAAAATATCATTCAAGTCGTTGAAAATTGAAGCGTAATATTTCCCAAAGATTTTGAAAATTGTAAGAAATATGAAGGAAATTATCAAGACAGCTCAAAAAATAAGACAAAAAAAAGAGAAAGTTGAAACTGATTTCAACAATTGCTGAGCTGTTGAAATTATTCAACTTCCAAAACTTTGTAAAAAGTTGGAACGACATTACCTATCGAGAATTTAATTCATTTTTTTTTTCAACTTCAATAAATACAAATTAATGTTTTTATATTGAAAAAAAAAAATCAATTTTTAGTTCATTTTATTGATTTTTGTGACATTTTGAATGATTTTCAAGACCATTTAGACGATATTTTGTGACTTTTTGTCATTTTTCGTTGTTTTCATAATTTTTCAACTTATTACTTTTATTGTTGTTTCATGGATTTTTCAACTTTTTTATTTTCAAGAGGTTATAGTCAACTTTGCTATATTTTGAAAGGTTTTCTCTAGATTTTGACAATTTTTATGTCATTTTTTGTGATTTTGTGACATTTCAACTATTCAGCACGTTTTAAACAGGCTTTTTGATATTTGTTAGGAATAAGTTTGGTAAAATCGTGGATTTGGATTCTTAGGGCTGCAGAAATTACTTTCATGATTGTATTTCACAAAAATTTTTAATTTTTATTTTCAAAGAACAGAAGTTAGTTCACCCCTCAGGGTCTTAAGAGAATTTTAAAAAAAGAGAAAATAGTGCGAAGAGGCGTGTTTAAGAAAGATGGACGGATTCGATATTCTGTCCTCATATTTAAAAGAATTGAAATAGAATTAAGAAATAAAATTTCTCTCTGGTGGTTTGATAATAGAACTACGATTAGAATTTTCACCAAAATGTTTTTCCCTCTCTTAAAAAATCCAGCTTTTATGAGAGTTCCATCCTTTTTGCTTTGGAGCACAGAAATATTTTTGAAGATAACTTATTTTCAAAGATTTTTTCTTCAAAAAAAATCGAGATTTTTCTGACTAAAAGATTTTTTTTAAATATTTTTTTTGTTTTGTTTTTTCATAGGTTAGTTTGAGAGTCATTTTCTATTCTCCATTTTTCTGTAAAGTTTTTAAGTGGAATAACGTTTACTTGCAATTTTTTTTTTTTTTTTGAAATTTGCAGGCTATTTTTTATTTCAATAAATTGCACACGGGAAGTAAAAATGGAAGTCGGGATATTAGCAAACAAGAAATAGAAAGGCGGAAATCTTTAGCGTGGAAAAATGTCTGGGCTTTAAAAAGGATTTTCAAGGGTCCATACAGTACCAGGGTTAATAAAAGCATGGTCTTCAATGCGAATGTTGTACCAGAGTGACCTATGGAGCACAAACATGGACACTATCGAAAGAAATGGAAAACAAAATCAGGGTTACACAAAATTCTATGGAAAGGTCGATGTTGGCTTTTAAAAAAAGGAACAAAATTAGGATATCAAAAATTGATAAACTCTTGAATTTAAATTTGGATATGGTAAAGGTAGCAAAACTTGGAAAGTAGAACTGGGGTGGTCATTTGGTGCGAATGGGAAATGAAAAATGGGCAAACAAATTGAATGTTTGGCAAAATTTCGGAAAACGTAATAAAAAGAAACAGACGTGAAGGCGGAGGGGTGTTTTTAGCAATCTAGTCAAAAATGAATTGTTCCGTAGGATCGCACAAGATCAAAATGAGTTGACTGGGAGAGGCCTTTGCCCTATTATAGGGCCTACAGTTTAAGATTGTAAAGGCTAAATATATATAAAAAAAATTAGACACTAAACGAGGATTCAAATGATCTGCAAGCTGCGTAATGTAAGAAGTCTTGGAAACTGGCACACATGGGGCGTGTTGGGCTCCGGCTTTACGGCGCTGAGTAGGCAATTATTTCGACATGCGAGTATACGACTGCTGCTTCAAGTACCCGTGTTCTGAAAAAGATAACAAAACCATATCAAACTTCTTTTCTACGTTGTGATTAAACTCCTTACTTAATCTCAACTTCAATTATGAAAAATTCCTAAGACCAGGATCGAGCTTACAATGTTGATATTCCTTCTTATTGCTATTATGTGCCAGGATAGACCAACCCGATGCTTAAAAAGATACTCGTTTAGAAGAGGAAATACCACTCGATAACGCTGCTGTGGTTCAACTCGATGAGAAATTTTTCTCTAGATACCGACAATTGTTTTTTTTTACCCATATTTACCAATTTTTTCTCACTCGAATGTGTAAACCGTATGGTGACCGGAGGGACCGCTTATGCCGAGCGGAGCGGTACAAACTTGAGTCTATAAGACGCATTAAAGATACCGCTTCAATTGGTCGGACGCTGGCGAAGGTCACGCCTTTAAAGCGCGAAGGCGGGACTTACACGAACCACTGGCGTTATCGGCCGAAATTACTGGGAGCCAACGGCGCGCGACGCGCATAGTACGCCAAACAGAAGCGGCCGATTGATGGGGTGCGGCAGCGGCGAGACGACGTCTAGCGCGCTCAACAGTTGCATGTGCATTATTGCAGCGCGCACGCATCCAGTATCGCGAATCGTCGAGTACAAGTCGCAGCAGTATCGTAAACGACGCCGCAGCGTGCGATGCTGGTCGCTCGTGCAGGATTAATTTGAAAAAATTTTGCATTCGGTTCGTTCGGTGTGGTCGAGGAATTTTTTATTTTTTTTTTAGAAAAAAAAATTATTACTTTTTTTATCGGTGAAACTTTTATTTTTTTTTTGAATTTTTTTTTCTTTGTTACGTGGATTGCAATTGGAATTTGTGCAGTGTAAATTGGGGTTTTGGTGTCGACTCTACCATTAAGGGCACTGTGATCGCGAGTGGTATCTGTAGCTCCGCAGAATTAGCCGAATGACGACGAACGAGCCAACGACAACGCTGAATTTTGCACATTCTTGGCAGCCATCAACGTCGCCAGCAATTTAGCCGCGCTTTTGTCCGTCCAAAAGGGATTTGCCCGAAACGAGAAATCATTACAGCATCGAGGATTGTTCATACCTGCAGCAAAGTTACAAAATCTCCAGTGCCAAATGATGATTAACAAAGGAGCCTTTAGCCAGCCGGAGGACATGTCGAATTGCCCGCTCTCCTTAACCACATCGAGTCCAAACAGTCCGGTCAATGATGGAAGTCGCAACGCATCCAGCACTTTCAACCCTCGTACTGCGCCGAACTGCGCTCGTTGTAAAAATCACGGCCTAAAAATACCCCTCAAGGGTCACAAACGATATTGCCGATTTTGGAACTGCATGTGCGAAAAATGCGTCCAGACTAGTACCAGGCAGAAAGTAATGGCGAGGGAGACCGCTCACCGTAGAGCTCGCAAATTGCACGAGACCAAGATTATGGAGTTTCGCAAGGCTCGAGAGAGGGCCAGAATGATGGGCGAGAGATCGCCGGAGCCGCCGCTCGAGCTCATTAGTCCAGTTATGAGTCCGGATGCGAGGTCGAGCCGAGAAGCCAATTCTATTGCCGATGTCATCGATGTCGAACCTAGCAGTCCTGGATCGACCAGCGTCAGCGATTCCGGAGTTGGAGTCTATGTACCGATATCGGCTCCGTTGAATAAGACGCCGCCGAGTTCGTTCGGGAATACGTCTTCGATCGTCGGTGAGTGCTTTTGGTTTTTATCTGTTGGCCCAGTGGGCCACTTTCGGTTGTATTTTTGGGCTGGGCGCAGGCATCGATGGTATACTGTGGTTTTCTCTCATCGATATTCTGCAATAATTTTAACAAAAAAAATTAATACTTCGGAAGTGGAATTGTCGAAGAATAATTCTGAGGTAATCATAAGCACAGCCAGAGGGGCGAATGGGGCTCGAGCACCCCCTTAAGCCTCACTGGGGCAAAAAAAAATTAAGTAAAAATATTCACTCATCCACTTTTATCCTGAAAAAAAAAATTCAAACAAAAAAGTTTGGAGTTATAAATGTAATGTTAATCAAGTGTGATTCATAAAGCTTTGCAACTTTTATAACGACGATATTGATTTCCGAAATGAAGCTGTTGAAAAAAATTTTTATCTCAGTTTTTTTACTCCCTCCCCTCCCCCGTTCTTATTCTGAATTTGTGCCCCCACCTTACATAATTCCTGACTGCGCCTATGGAGGTAATTTCTTCAACTTTCAAATATTTTTCAAGTGCGACCATTTTGAAGCATCATTTTTTTCAATCTGTTCGGAAAAAAATTTTAATCGTCTGTAATCCACGGTCCATCTATCCTGAATTTTCTGACAAAGGTCTGAATTAAAAAATACCCGAGGAGTAGGTACAAGCGATGGATATTGTGTGAGGGTCCAAGAGACTGAACAGTACCTGTTGGAAAATATGATTATAATTTGGCCGTGATTTGCAATTTTTTCGAAAACTTGAAAAATTAAATGTGGAAAGAGGACTGCCTCAAAAATCCATTAAAACTGCATAGTTCAATCCGTTCCTCATTGTGCCAGAGCGAAAGATGACCAAATGTTTTGGAGTATTCGCAATTTCAACTTTTTGCAATTGTATTCAAATTTTTACATCCGCATTACTTGCCCTATACCAAAACCCCCTAAAAAGTGCTCAAAAGTGTACTTATACTCATCTTACCCACCGTGATCGATTGATGATTAAAATGCCGCCACTTCGCACATCTTCCTGAACATCTCGGCATGGCACATTGATTTCAAAATAGGCAGACCGTCATCAGCGCGGAAATATCCAAACTAGGCCTTCTGTTTGCTTCGTACCACGCTCCTAGTTCCATATCTTATTGCATCTCGTACCATCTATTAAGCTCTTAGGCTGCGTAACATCACTTATAGATCAGCACCGAGGAGCCTGTAAACGAAAGAAAAAAAATTACTGTATCGCCTATGGTTGTAATAATGTGGGGAGGCGAACGACTCGAGGGCGACGTGCGCGATCATCATCATAACACCGGATACTTATTGTACGGTATCGAATAGCATAAATGCAACTGGTTGCTGCTCATTTGCAGAGTATCACCCGTAGATTGGCCGGCAAAATGCAATATGGGTATTTGCCACGACTGTTGCACACGTTGCACGGTATAGGTGTTGGATTTCCGCGCGCCCATAGGTGTGAAGTAAATTAGCACGAGCGGTAATTTAAACGCTTCGATGGGCTGAGCATACCTTGCCTGGGCTCCCTTTCTGTTTCCTTGTGTCGTGTTTGGGCTCGAGGTGGAATTTTTTCAAAGCCAACGTATACGAGTTTGGGTAATTTTTTAAATGTGCTGATTCAGTGGGATGCGAATGTAGGTTAATGAGGCAATGAGGCACTAAGGTGGTTGGTTGTTATTTATACAGATGTGGTGGGTCTTAGTGAAATGGGAAAAATTCATCGATGATTATTTTAAATAAATGTTTTGACGATTGCTTCCCCTTTTGATTATAGGCCCAATTTGATTTTTTATTTGGATTTCGATTACATTGGGGGGGGGGGGGCAGAAATTTTTTTTTGTTGAAAATATTTTTTTTTTCATAATTATTTCGAAATTTTATGACGATTGGTCTTCCTCTGCCTGGACTCTTTTTTAATTTTACATTCTAATTTTGATGATGAATTTTTTTAAAAAATCAGCCAAATTTTTTTTATTCATGAGAAAAATTGTTCGATGTGGATACAATTTTTTTTTTTTTTTTTTTTGAATAAATTGTTC
>FIZV01021371.1:0-12253 GCA_900050545.1 Trionymus perrisii | reverse complement strand
CCCACCCCCCAAAAAAAATTAAATAAATAGTTTTATTTCAAAAATAATGACAAAAAATACTTGGAACAATACTTTTTCTTCAAAAAATTTAAAGAATTTTTTCCCTTTAAAAAATTCAGAGAATTTCTTTCCTGTAAAAATTTAGAGATTTTTTTTCTTCAAATGTCTTCTAAGAATTTAGAGAATTTTTTTTCTTCAAAAAATTTACAGATTTTTTTTCTTCAAATATTTTAGAATTTTTTTTTTTTCAAATAATTTGGAGAATTTTTTTCCTTCAAATATTTTAGAGAATTTTTTTCTTTTAAAAAATTTAGAGATTTTTTTTCTTCAATTGTCTTCTTCAAAAAAATTAGAGATTTTTTTTTCTTCAAATATTTTAGAGATTTTTTTTTTCAAAATATCGAGAGGTTTTTATTATTTTTCTTCATTAATTTAGAAATTAAAAAAATATTTTTACTCCAATGAAATGATAATTTTTTACCTCATCAAATAAACAAAAATTTTAATCTTCAAAAAAATAAATATTTGGAAACTCTTAATCGCAGATCTCGGATCGAAGCGCAAAATCTCAGCAAAGCATAAACGAAACCGTCACCGATTTCCAAAAACTGGAAGAAAGTTTCAAATCACTGCAAACGGAATTTTTAAAGAATAACGCCGATGCTGTAAAAGTAGAAGACGAATTAAAAGCTGTCATCGCCGATGTTGACGATACACAAAAGAAAGCTCAAAATTTGACCACAGATTATCAAAAAATCGCGGCCGAATTGGAGAAAAAGGCAATGAATTCGACAGAGGCGCATAAAAACGCGCAAATGTTGTTGGAAAAAGCCAGCGCTTTGTCTTTAAGTACGACCAATAAAATAAAAGAATTGGCTGGTAAGTTTTGATGAATTATAGGTACCCAACTATTTCATCTCGAAATTTATGCAATTTTTCTTTCAGATTTCGAGGTTCAATTTGATAACCACGACAAAGAATTAGAATCTATCACAAATAAAATTAAGGAATTGACTAAGAAGATGCAAGCCAACTCTGACGCAATTAAAGAAAGATCAAATCATTATCAAACTTGTTTACCAGTAAGATAACTCGATTCAAATTTACTCGTTTTAAGTGAGCTGGAACATCACAACTCGTTCATCAAATTTTCAAAATACTCTCAAAATGTGAACAGAAGAACAAAAAATCTAGAAAATGTCGAATTTTGCCCGAAGAAAACTTTCGTAAGGTATATAAAACAAAAGAAAATGTAAATTTTATTTATATTAGATTTTTCTTGCTAATTTATTTTTATCTAAACCAAATCTAAATTATTTTTTTGTTTTATTCAAGCAAATTTTCTTTAGTCATATTAGTGTTTAAATAATTATGTTTGTTCCTATTTAGTGCGGATTTGTGTATAAAAGATTGCTGCATTAGCCATAAATACGTAAGTTGTTTTTTAAGTGCCATATTTATGTGTTTTTGTACAATAAAGTGTTAACTTTCGACCAAACGTATAGAAACAAACTTTTTTTTTATATTTTCACACCAAATAAATAACGTGTTCGACATAACAAAATTCTTAAAGGATTATTATTGATAACAATACAATAAACATAACATCACAAACGGATACGACATAAAAACGATATATCTTTTAATTATTACTATCAACAATTAGAAGTTAAATAAATTAGTACAAAAGAGAAATATATGGCGAAGGTCTAATCTAATTTGGAAAAGTATCGAGGAACAAAGAAGAAAATATTGGAATGCTCGTCAGTCATATCTACACGGGTAAACACATCGGAAATGTTAAATATATAATTGACATGTTAATCCTGATATGTTGACCGTAAAACGTCTTCATTCGCGAAGTAAGTAGGCTTAATCTAGCATAACAACTTTACTAGTAAAAAGCCAACGAAAATTCTTTTTTAAGATGCAGCTAACATAGAAATCGAATTCGTGCTTATCACAGTCACAAAGCTGCAGAAGGCGACGAAGGAGTTGACTTCAAGGAAGGTGTTCGAGTTCGATGCTCCATCAAGATTGGATTAGCACTTCGAGATCGCTTCTCTTTCGATCCGCTCGAGTTCAAATCGGCGAAATGTTGACGGGCATATATAGCTATACCGATCTCTCGATGACCAGCTTCCATGGCTATAGTCAAAGCATTACTGCCGTCCTGTAGATGGGATTAAATTAGCAACGAATGATGAACCCCAATGTGGAGATTCTTTTAAACTTACGTTATCTTTGATAGTTAAATCACAATCTGGATGCGCAGACAGAGCGTTCACGATGTCCAAATAACCGTGCTCGGCAGCGCACATCAAGGCTGTACTTCCATCATCATCTTGGATATTGACATCAGCACCGCATTCGAGAAGTATATTTACCACGTCCAGTTTTCCATGCGACGCAGCTAACATTAAAGTTGTTTGGCCATGCTGTGAAAGTAATTTATTACGTAAACACAAAGCCAATGGATGACATCAAAATCAGACCAAATTAGTATTTACTTTTTTAGCTTTTAAATTTATGTCGGCCATTTGGAACAGACGTCTAACAACATCACAATGAGTTGAGGATTTTATTTCAGCCAAGGAAACAAGCATCGTGCAAGTGTATCCGGCATCGTTAACCACGTTTATATCGCAAACTTTGGAATCTAGTAGAATGGAAACGACGTCGAAGTTGCCATGAGATACAGCATAATGCATCGCAGTGTTACCCTGAAAAATATCAAACGTCAGAATTATCTGAGTGAGAGACGATGGGTTTATACAAGAAGCTACTTACTGCTCCATCTCGCATGTTTACAACGTATTCTAATAAACTGGTGGAGATTTCTTCGATAGCGTCTAAATAATCTTCTACTACCAGAGGATCTGCGATACTTAGACTGGATATCTAGAACAGAACGATAATTTAAACGAAGATCTAACTTGAATGGAAGCAATGACCTCGGAAATACTTACTTTGAACCATTCTTGCTGAATTACAGCTATGGCGTTCTTCAAAGTAGTTTGCTTTAGTTTTGAGAATGTTGGTTTATGAAGTGAATCGTTCAGAACTTTCATTGCAGCTTTCATTTCTTTACTGGGCTCGGCTCTGAGAAAATAAAATGCATCAGTAGAATATAATGGAGAAATGCAATCAAGTTTATGAATGATTAAACTTACTTGATCTTATTCTCTGAGATTGGTTGGAAAAATGTCTCCTCAGCGAAGTCGTTCTGAGAACGACTATCACTAAAATCAGAACGTATAATTAACATAACGTACTAGTGACTCATAAGTGGTAAAATTAAATACCTGTCAGAACTTTCATCCATCTGTGTTTCGATACAAAACGATAATTCAAACCATTAGTAACGTTCAGAATTCATTTTATAAGAGATATCGACTGGAATCATTCCAAAGTGTTCAAATTTTCGCACACGAACAAAGGTTGAATGAGAAAGGCTGAGTAGTTGAAAAGACGACGCAGTTGTCAATTGTGATTTAATTCATTTTTTGAATCAAATTTATTACTTTCGCTGTATAAATTTTCAAAATTTTTCGATTGTTTCTTTTTTCAAAAAATTTATCAATTTTTTTTGTTATCTAGGCAGTGTTGTTTGTTTACAAACCATATAAACTAAACACTGTTTTTTTTACCTATTTCATTTACCTACTGTTTTAATTTTCAAAATCAAAACCAATTTTTAATACAACTTTTAATTTTTTACATGTAATTTCTATGCTGAAATTGTATCGGTGTAAAAAATTATTCAAAATTTTTAATAAATTACACACCTTGGCGTTTCTAGGTATTCTTCGAAAACGAAAAACATTTAAAATGTTGAAAAATTTCTCGAAACTATTTTTTTTCTATTGGCAACACTGTTTTCGAAAGAAGTAATGGAGTGATAAATTTTTTAAATTTACGTGATTTTATATATCGTCGATTTTTTGAGAATTGATCGGCATTAAATTGATTTTAAGAAGCGAGGTAAGTTAAATATTAATTAAACATCCCAAATCCATAAATCTAACTACTTAGCTGTCAATTTAGAATCAATTGTACCCCAAATCTATCATGGCAAACGTACGTGTTTGCGAACAGCATTTCATACAAACATGTCCTTTCCCATAATTTTTCTTTTCACATTAATTTGAATGTTTGCTTATCGAATAGATGGCTGGAATTCTGAAAGATTACGTCTAGCAATACTTACACCGTGGGAGTTTTGGTATCCGGTGATTTGAGAGCGGTGTCTGTGTTCTTGGGCATTTCATTCTGAGCTGGTATTTTGACGTAAGTATCTTGTCTCATTAATTTTTTTCTATTATGAGGCGCAATCGGTAAACTTTTCGGTCTTGGTATTTTCGATACAGATAACGGAGTATCTTTATTCATATTGGATAAATTAGTGGTTTGGCATTTTTCGCATAATATCGGCGTATTGAGAGTAGACGTTTCGGTAGACGCGTCGACTAATTTTTTTTTAACGGTATTAACACTGGATTCTTTCGTTCGAGGTACTGGTATTTGATCGGTTTGACAACCGCGTTTCGTACACAGGACATTTTCCTTAACGATAACATCTTTTGTTTGGCAGTACTTGGAATAAGTTCTTTTTAAATTTAAAAGATCAGTCTGTAGTTGAGTTAAGTTACTGGAATATGGATTTGGTAAATCTTGCGTTGACGTCGCCACCGATCGATTTCTTTTATATTTTGTTTCGAATATATTTTTCAGCGTGCATTCGATTCGAGTATCTGGTTCAGTCTGTATACCTGTGTCTCTTTTTTCTATTATTTCTAAAGGTGTGATTTTGGAAAATGTTTGGGTACCGACTGAAATGAAATTTGATTTTTTCGTATCGTTGAAAATTTGCGTCAGACTGAGTTTACGTTTCAATGGTTCTGGCGTAGGAAGTTCGGTCATTGTTTGAGAATCTGTAGTGTTGAGCGAAGTATTGGTGGCAACGTTGACGTGATTAAGTAAACTATAATTTGTGCCCACATCTCTGGTAATAACCGAACAATTAATTCCAGTTTCCTTCAATTGTGGTTTTTTCGGTTGAACTGGGCTTGTGATGAAATCGATGATGTCTCCGTTTGTGTATTTCTCTTTTTCACCGTTTATCGGCTTGATCGTATAATCTGCGAAAAAATAAACCGATTTTTATTATTCTGTGCAGTTACTAATGTCACGATGGATATTAAAGAAGAGTCCAATGGAAGCGACGCGTTCAACGACGCCCTAATCACATTAGCATCTGCAGCCCTGACTAGAGATTCGATGCCAGTAGTTAAGAAAGAAATGCTACCACAGCCGGCGAGCAACGACACCCCTTCGCCGATCGAAGAAGCGCCATGGCACGACGTTGGCGTTTTTACAAATACCTCTTGTATGGTGAATCGTTTCTACGTCGCAGATAGGACGAACGATCATGCGACCACTACGTCGGATAACCTGCCAAATTATAGTAATTTAGGTGTAATAAAATTACTGCCTGGTACGGCGTATAAATTCAGAGTAGCTGCTATTAATTCGTGCGGCAGAGGCGAATGGAGTGACGTATCTGCGTTCAAAACCTGCCTGCTAGGATTCCCCGGTGCACCATGTCAGATAAAAATATCCCGGACGGCCGAAGGTGCCAGATTGCAATGGGAGCCACCAGCACTGGTTTCCGGAGATATCCTAGAGTATTCGGTTTGTTTGGCTGTGAAATCATCGCAGAATTCCGGTACAGTACCGTTGAAAGATTTGCCATTCAAAAGAGTCTACTGCGGGATTGAAAATCAAGCTTTTGTCGATAATCAATCGTTGACAGCAGCTCATGTCGATGTGACTACCAAACCTGCCATTATATTTCGTATCGCGGCTCGAAACGAAAAAGGGTACGGACCTGCGACCCAAGTTAGGTGGTTGCAAGACTTATCGCCGTCCAAAAACACCAACGAACATTCCAAAAAAGATCCCAATCGTAAGAAAGTTGCCAGGTTACGTGTACCTTTATAGAGATGTGCCATTCAAGTCGAAATCTCGCAATTTTTTCCTTATTTTACCTTTATTTTTTTCTTCGATCGTTGAGCTTTTTTTAGTATAAATTTTACCGTTTTTAGTTTCAAGTATTATCAACATTTTTGCCAAAAGTGATAAGGTTTTAGCGTGTTGAACGCTGCCAATCAAACGAGTGTTCATATTAAGTCGAGTTATTTATAAACTACGTACATCGGTTTTATTATTTTGTTTTCTCCTATCCTCCTTCCTAAACCGATTTTATCATAAGCTCTGATATCTGGTGTTTGGAATGAGTTTCTTACTGGTTTTTATCGTATAAGTTTTAAATTTAAGTTGCAGTTAAGTGCATCATTTTATTGTGTACCGGTCATTTTGTGGGCTATTTTGTCTTTTTTCTAGTCTTCACTAGGTCTAAGTTATTCTGTAATGATTTGCTCAGAAGTTTCAGTTTCGTCGATTATCATGTTTCTTTTCATTTCATCTACATACGTATATTTATGTACTTATCCAAGGGATACACGGTCGTTGTTTTCATTATTCATTACGGATTAACTATCGTAAGGTTTCTTTGAAGTATTTTGTAATATAATATTTTGTTGTTTTTTTTTCTTCTCCTTTTCCTCTTTTATTGTGATTTTATTTTATCGTTGAAAATTGAAATGATAGTAGGACGGAAATCAAACGGGAAAAGAGCAGATGGATTAATTTCATGCTGAGGCGGTAATTTATAGTGGTGACGACGACGAGTGAAAGATGATGAAATATGAATGTTAGAGTTGGAAACTGGAAAGTCATTTCGATATATGTATCTGATTTTTTTCCAATTTTAATCATTAATGTTGAAAATTGGAAATAAAATAATTATTTTTTTGTTATGAAAAAGTCTGAAGAAGATTGAGATAGGTAGAAGAAAAAGAAATACGTAGCAGTTGAGCCACTACTCGAGAACCGAATTTTTATTTCGAAGGTTGGTACTACTTTAAATAGGTACTTCTTCAGTTTCTTCAATTTTTGAGTTTTATCAGTTTTGGTTTTCATTTTAGTATTCAGTATAGTTTTCAGTTTTAAGTATATATGTAGTGCTTTAGTTTTAGTTTCAGGGTTTCAGTTTTTTGATTCAACAAATCACAGAAGTGAGTTTCAGCATTAAAGATCTCAGCTATAATGGAGGCTCTATTCCACCCCTTTTGGCTTACTTGGTCGTTTAGTTCGAGTATGCTGATTAACTTACCTACCAAAAAAATAAATAAAATAAAAACATGAAACTTCTTGGATAAGCTGAATCTACGATAAAATTTTAACTGTTATTATATTGAGCTTTCCAAGCTTTCGCATTCACTGATACGATCGTTAATCGTTAAGGTCTTTGTTCAAGTTCGAACTCCACGTTCAAAAACCTCAGAAACTCAAATTGAGTCGAGACTCGAGAATAGTTTCTGACTTTGGGAAGTGAAACGGAGTCACGAAGGTACCATTAAATATTTAATTTAATGAATGACTTGATCCAATTTTTAATACCTATCCTTGAATTACTTATCTCAAATCTTAACTCTTTGCTCTTGAATTTTAATTAAGGACCACTTTTTAAGAAAAAACATCGCTCCGCCTCCACCATCTTCCATTCTTTTTTATGATACAATTTTTGAATTAAACAATCGTTTTAAAAACTGCAATCTGATTGGCTCAACGTTCACTAACACAACAACACAAACATACGTTTTTTGCTATGTTTAGTTACTCTTCGTTTTCCATTCATCACGTGCACGTGTTTGAATTTTCGATATTTGGTGCAATGTCAACGTGAATTATGATCATTACCTATCGAGTTATGAATTATGGACTCTGTAAGTGTATTTTTGCTACTAGTTTTCAATTAATTATCATATATTTACCGGATTTCGTGTCGCTGCGTAAAGACAAAGAGCTACTGAAATGATTACTGAGCAAAGGCGACGTGATCGGAGATCTAGAATCAGTTGTACACGATCGTATCAAGGTTTCTTCGAAGTCGTGCAGGGCTTGTTCTAGTGACTCTTGAACATCCGCTGAAGCTTTCGCTGGCATATCTCTGCTCTACCAAATGGAAATTCGCAATTTAATACACCGGAATACAAATATAATATGTATAGGTAAGTCGCATTAGAATAAAAACAATAAACGCTTCACCTTGTAAACAATCTCGTCGATATTGGTAGTAGGATGATTTTGATATCCCAGAAGTACATCGAATGTCGGGTCCTGCTTTCGTTTGAAGTGTTTAAACTGTTTAGTCGGCGATTCTACATTGTTACGTTGCATTTTGGTTAAAGTTTTATAAAATATGTCGAAATCTACATCGATATGTATTCCATTTGGACAGCAAGAGCATAATCTGCGTTTCGGATGCCTGATGCATTCCGTCGTCCAGTATTTACCATTCGTTGTTAAACCTGCGAACAAAAGCAAACAATTGTTAAGGGTTGTACGTCACTGTATGGATGTACTACAATGGGTAATGTGAAAGCTTCTCTCAAATGTTTATACAGAGATTTTTTCACCGACTATTAAACGAATGGTGTCAGCCGGTTTCCGGTCACTAATCATTCGATTAGGATTTAATTTCACGTGTAAACGTGGGTGTTGACAGAGTTTGTGGTAAATTAATTCCAACCGGTAATTATGGCCATCGTTATGATGAATTGATGGCGCGTATTAATCTAAAGTAAATATATATTTTTACAGATTTCGTGATTCGTGAATAATAGACTCGAATATGGATCCCTAGTTAATACGGTATAAGGATAAAGGTATTTTCATTTAGTATTCTTTTCATAGGTATGTATACGTATGAGAAGCTGGCTCGTATTGTGAATAGGTATTGTAAATAATCTCTTCAGATGTACTTTCTATGGACTATTTATATGTACAATGCCGTTACAAAGATATTAGCAGTCGGTGATAAGAATAATGGAACGAAGTTTGCAAGCTTTTGTCAGCCTGTTGCATAAACTAGGACTTCGGACGTTCTACGCTCTCAAATTTTGCTCCTGGACGATTTAAATTGGATGATCTCTGTAGGTATTGGTATAATTTTAATTACCGTCGTTATTTTTAGAATTTAGTAACGATTTCGCCATTTGCAATTTTCGTAATAATTTACATAATAATAGTAAAAAGAAAATCCTTGTCCCATGTCCAGTGAAAGCAAGCCTCTTTTGTTAATTTCACTTTTCATTTCATTCCTCTTCCCTTCGCAGGTGTCTAGCTCTTCAGGGAACCTCACCCTTCCCTAATGAATTAGTCGTGTACGATTATTCACACTTGGAGTGCACTTGTAATTATACGGAGTAATCGAATCGAGCTTCCATGCTCGACGAAGACGATTGCAATTTAATGACGACCACACGACGTTATCGTTATGTCGTTATGCTATTTACTTACATCACATTCTAGTATGAGTATGACGACCATAGGTCGTAAAAAAAAAGTAGCCAAGTGTTTCGTAATGCTTTCAATGAAAATTTTTGCGTTTTTTTCGAGCAATGAGAAAATTGAAGGTGGATACTCGAAGCAATTTAATTATGTATTTTACGTTTTTATTTTGTCTAAATATGCAGTTATGGAATGCTTTCGCAGAATCATTAGAAAGATTGCAACGTAAATGCGAAACGAGCTGCGGTACATCGAAGGACATCATCGGAATGCGAATTTTTACGTCACAGAGAACCGATGAAAATTCCACAATTTGGCGAATTTTTCGATAATTTGTATACCTACCTCAAGGAAGACGCAATATAGACGATGACGACGACGACTACTTCAAAAGTCGTGGGAATAGAAAATATGTCGTAGGTTGGTAAATTATCGAGCAAACGTATCTGAGCGATTACTAACCTACGGCCTTCATATATGTTCAGCACTACCACATGGTAGTGATATTCAGCCTACATTTTGTGGAGGTGAAAATTTCTCCAGTGGGTCTTAAATACATATACACGCTCGACTCGATAGAAAAAGAACATATCTGCGTCCTACACGTTAGTTCAACGTCTATGTATTCAGCACATACATACGAAGTGATCGAGATATTGGAACATCTTTGAGATACGACTGCTTCGAAGTATTATATTTTTTCGAAATTACTATACAATTAGTACAGATGTACACACGAGGAAGTAATTTGGTAGGTAATGAGATCAAGTATCGAATGAATGAGCGTCGTCGATCGAGCAGCGGAAGTCGTAGGAGTACGCGTTTCATTGATGTGCACTTTGAAGGTTCTTTTTGGCGCATGGTTTAGGTTTGTCGTCCAAGTACCACCGTTTCTTTTTTCATGTACCTACGAGTTTATGCACGCGTTTCCATGTCAGCGAACCAGTTTCCATCATTGTTCCAGTGTTGGCTTTGGCGTGTGTGCTGCAAGGGCATTGTACCTGGTGACCCTTTTCAAACGAACGCAAGTCAGCACGTAAGATCGCATGTGTATCAATTTTTTTACCAAATTATCTGGCTTTTTAGTCGTTCTTATTTGTAATTTGAATTCATTAAGGGCATCGGATACGCGAGCATATCAATTCGGATGCTAAATTGTCAACTTGGAACACCTGTGCGATGAATCGTCGTGTGTCGTAAATCAACGACGATAAAAGCGCCGAGAATGTGTCGGAGTATTTGCCAAGAGAGAAACCTACCTGATGAAGTGTGCGGTTTCGGTCGAATTGAATAAAAAGAGAAGCTGCAGGAGTCGCAGTGGCATACATCGATATCGTTTACCAGTTTGGTTAAATTTTCGAGTATAAAAATAACCCATCCAAGTGCTAATGACGGTAATTCATTTTCAGTTTGCGAAATTATCATATCGGTCGACTGAATTTTTAACACAGACACTATAAGAACGCCTCTTCTTTCATTGAATCTCCATACGCCGAAAATATATCCGATTTTTTACGTCATTGACATAAATACGCGTATACGACAATGCATTAATAACGGCTCGTGATCGTGGCGTATCGGAATTGTAGAAAAATGAAAATATTTTAATTGACAGACCTTCTTAAGCCATCGCGTCGTTCCACTTAACGCTTTTCATTTTCATCTCGTCTCGGTCGAAATATTTACACTTGAAATTACCTATGTATACGCGAACGTAACCTTCGAAACGCGTTACTATAATCCAAACTTGCTCGGAAATTTACCAAGTGATGAAATTCGTCGGGTTTTTTTACTTATTTTCAATCGCGAAATAATCAAGTTGAAACAAAACACAAGTCACCGACAACGATGGCACATATGTTGGCATATTCTTATAGGCTACACACTCGAAAACCCACCTACACACCAAAAATGGTAAATCAATTGTGGCTAGAATGAAAAAAATTACGTGAAAATTGAAATTTCAAACCGGCCCGAGGTTATTATACACGTACGGGTTTATTATGGCGGATAAGTGATATCTAATGGATGTCTGACGACCTTCTGGCCGTTGTATAAACGCGTCAAAGCTATTAAATTGGCTTACTTTATTAAGAAATTCTCGTCCCTCGGCTTCGCTGTGCCTGTGCGTGTTTCGATGTAGATACATCCTCAGAACAGATTTTTTTTCGTTTGACGATTGTCTGCGTAAATTATTGCGCGGTTTATTCAAACGAGATGGGAAAAAAATCACAACTTGTACGAGCACGCGAACCATACGTGTAGTGTCACTTTGGAATATACTTATTACATTATTACGTATTTGTACGAGTCAAGATGCCAGCTCAGACCAGAGAGTTATACTGGTTAAGCGGCTAATTGCACGATATTTACGTAAATCACGTTGATAAATTAGTTCATTTTGGTGACATGACAAATGATTAATGATGTAATAACCTGATTATGTAGTGTATGCGAGGTTCAGGTGCGGATGTTGTGACGTTCTTTGGATATTTTGAATAAGGTTTTTTTCTTTTTTCAGAAGATTCGATGCCAAAAGTGTGATGAAAATGGAGTGAAAAAAATTGACCGGAAAATTTCTTATTTCAAAAATTTTCGAGAATTTTACTTCAATTGTGAGTTGCAGAGCACCTATGGCATTGATTGTTCTTACTGATGGCAGAAATACTGCTTCAACTTCGAAAAAATTTGGGAAAAAATTTATATCTATTAGATATAGAAAATATTTTTTTGGTAATTAGGTATTAAATTTTAACTAATTTTTGATTTTTTATCTGCTTTCAATGTTTAAAAAATTTAAAAAATTCTAAAAAAATTCAATTTTAATTTTTTTTTT
>FIZV01021362.1:0-18302 GCA_900050545.1 Trionymus perrisii | reverse complement strand
TTGTTCATTGGGTAGGAGGCTTAATAACGGGACAGCAAACAATTAAAATTTCATCCGTGAAAAGTGTCTGGACAGCCAAAGGGTTAAAGAAAAAACCCTTTCCATTTGGAGAAGATAATTTTACAATTTTTTTTTGAGAAAATCTATAAATTTGTTTGAGAAAAGAAATTCATCAACTTTTCTGAGAAATGAAACCCATCAATTTTATTGAGAAAAAAATCTCATCAATTTTTTTAAAGAAATCTATCAATTTTTTGCTGAAAAAAACAGTGCTTTTTGGAATCGGTATTACAAAATTTCTTCACCATTTTTTAATGAAATACTTTCAATTTTTTGAGAAAAAAATCTTTCAACATTGATGATGATTTTTTTTTTCAATTGTTTTGAAAAAGAAAAAAATCTCAATTGTTTAATATGATGTAATAAGGAAGCCTCAATTGTTTAGAAACTACAAATGTCTAAATTTTTTTGAGAAAAAAAAAACCGTTAATTTTAATTAATTTTTGGATAATATTTAATAAATGCCAAACAACTTTTCATTTCCAAATCAAAAATTACACACTTTAAGAACAGAAAACAAAAGTAGTTTTTTTACTTCCTTGGGTTCATTTTTTAATTTGGCTCAAGTAGCTCGAGTTGCACTCAACAACACATTTTTTATTCCCCTTATTGAACTTTAGATAAAAATTCAGTAAGAAAATCGTTTTCCCGAGGACACCCTGTATATAACACAAACCATATTTATCCACTTTTTCACGAAGCAAAGTTACCAAAATACGTATTTAACACGGCTTGCGATAAGGATACGTTGGATCAGAGATGACTAGAGAAGCTCAAAAAGATGAACGTTTATCAGATTATGTTTTTTAGATAATTACCGTTTTCGGATGCCATTTCATATATTCTAACTTTTTGTCAGGTATCTTTTTTTATCTAGTCTTCGCCTAAGCCCTGCCTGCCTTCCTCAATGGTTACATTTTGGTGATTGCTTCTATGTACATGTAATGAACGCCTCTCTATTGTAAGTACATACTATACACAACGATGACCACCCAAGACATTGTTGTTGACCGTGATGAGCACGAGTTTACCGACTTGTTGCAGGTCGGTTTAATTAACCGAAGTCGGCGCGCGGGTATTGTACGAGATTTTCAGCTATAGTAATTCGGATGGCATTAGTTGAAAGCCCAGGCCATCGGTGTCTTGTAAAATGTTCGATTGTAATTACTACACAAAGACGACGAGTCGTACGAGTCCGCGGTCAACGTTCCCCTGTCCTTATAGCGTACTAAACACACAGGTTGGGTATCATTCGCGCAGGAGTTATGTCCTGTGTCCTAAGTTGAGGGATGACGACGACAATGAGTCGAACGTGCAGAGATGATGTACTTGGGCTTTGGTGACTTGTTCGAATGATCTGTGACATGTCTGATGGGTTGATTCATGGCATGGGAATGCGAAATAATTTTAAAATACTATACATACAATATATCTACATTTGTAGAAGCAGTAATGTCACTCCATAATGAAAAAATTTAAATTTGTGAAAAATTCTTAAGCATTTTTTTTTTTTTTTGGTTAAAATTGAAGAAAAAAATAGCCTCAAATTTTCCCCCTCTTCCTCAATTTCTCACTCAGGGTCGAATGGAATAGTCATTACTCACTTTTTTTCCAAAAATTCGGCTAAAAAGAAAAAAATTTAGAAAAAAAAATTGAAATTAAATTAAGTACAAAATTTCAAATTATTAAAAAATGTAAAATTTATTCCGCAGGAAAATTAAGATACTTTGGGATCAACCAATTTCAGATCAAAAAACGTTTAAAGTGTGAAAAACCTAAAATAGACAGAAGCTAAGATAAAGCACAGCACTGCTAATAATTTAAAGAATTTACGGGACAGATCATAATCTATGAAAAATGTTATAAAATAAATTTGAAAAATTATCTGCGTACCATTATTTTAAACAATTCAAAAGAAAAATCGAAATGTTCCCAAAGGGAGGAGGGTAGCAATTTTTAAGAACCAGAGTTATTAAAAATTTTTAAAAATATTAAGAAAACAAAATCAAAAAAAAAAAAATTATTTGTTTATTTTGAAAACTTAGAGAGGGAAACAAATACTGCACCTACATAGGTATACATATTTTTTTAAATTAAGAAGTTTAATATGAATAATATGACAAAATCAAAATGTATTGTGATTGACCCGGAGTCCCCCTACGTAACATCGGTTTACAAGGGAAGACTGGTACTTAGAACATTTGAACCAATTCAAACAATTCTGAAGTTTTCTACAGTGTCTAACAAAATTTTGAAACCAAAAAACAGGACAAAAGGAGACGAAAATAAAATCATGGTAAAGCAAAATTCAATGGAGAGAACAATTCTGAATCTAAAAAGAAAAGATAAAATCAAAAATTCTAAATTAAAACAGGCTGAGATTTTATTTTTATTTAGAGTGTAATTGAAAATCTAAAAGTTTTCTGGAGGTTCCAGAACTGCTCTAAACTACTTGAAACCACTTCCAATCGATTTGTGGGATAGGAAATAGGGTATAACCCAATTTTCAGGGTTCTAACTCAATTTGGTGAAATTTTGATATTTTTACCTCTATTGATGCTATTTTGCCCAAATTTGATTTTCAAAAATTCTCCAAAAATATATTTTTTCACCTCAGTACCTAAAATTTTGGCTGGAAGTATATTTTTACATGTTCTTTCGAATGAGCTTTCTTTTGACCCGAAATTTTGTTGCGGTTTCGCGGACCTCCCTTGTAAGTACAAATTATTCACATTATCAAGATTTTCATCTTCGGACAAATACGAGAAAAAAAAACATACAACCGGCCGAGAGTACAAATTATAAGAAATTATATTATTATAATAAAACCAGAAGTATAGAGGTAGATATTACCTACACATGGAAAAAAATCTAGTTCCAGCATACCTAATCATCTTCCACATACTACCTCGTAATCCAGATAATACATTACTCGGTACTACGTCCATGTACACGATATACGTGATTGAAAATGCAAGTTGCGTGCATTTAATCATCATATCTCGATATCGGATCGATACACGTGAGGTAAAGGTAGCGATCGAGATGGCGTTATGATCATATGAATAATTTTTGACATGTTGATTTTCTCAGTCATTATTAAAATTTTTGATCGGTGCGAGTGTACATGTATATAAATCGAATCACGACGGAATACAGAGAACAGTGCGCGGACTAGGAGGTGGTAAGGTATGGAGGGGAATTTCACCTTTTCGAAAGAACATGATGTACAGCTTTCTTGATTCGCCTATTTTATAGAATAATACAGGCGTTTAAAACCAGGAGTGCCAAGATTCGAATCAATTTTTGAAAAAAAAAAAATGATTCGATTCGTGATTTGAATCAGTTTTTAAAAAAAAAATGATTTGATCCGTGATTCGAATCAAAATTTTCATGATTCGAAGCAACCCTGGTAGGTAGGTAGATAGGTAGGTACTAGGTAGATAGATACATAGATAGATAGATAGATGGATACTGATACATGCGCAGACGTACATAAATGTGTAACGTATTACCTATAGTTAAGTAAAGTAACGTACAGTAATGTACGCAGTACGCACACTGCACACTTCGCAGACACACACATCGTAAAAGTGGCATTACTTAACCGACGCGGTGGCCTTGAACTGACAGGATTTTGTATTTAGATTAATAGCTGAAATGTGACCACCAGGTGATAGTGTATATACGTAATGCGAGTATTGTAATTTGTCGCACTCGTGTAATGAAAATTTGTCGCCTTTTCAAAATACGAGCAGATAGGTAAGGTACGTCTTAGTACAGCGATACGATCTACGATCAGAAGGGCATCGCACACACATTAATTAGTGATCATTATCATTCGTACAAATTAATCTACATAGTACCTCCTCTTACAATTAGCATCTCGTATAAGCTGCGCGGATCTGGGATCTATGTACTAGTGCGTGTAATATTTTCACTACACAGTACGTACAGTCCCTCTCCCTACATACGTGAATCAATCCGCAATTTTCAAACCACAATTTATAGTACCCCGTCCCGACATGACATGGACATTGGACATGGGCGCAGTAGTTTCCGATTAGATGTCACAGCTCGGCGAATAATCAAGTACGCAGTTTTCATAGTTGTAGTCGATGTATCGTCCAAAAGATTAGATTAAACGCCGAAATGATGATTGATTGGTAAGTTGTTGAACAACACGACGCAATGAGTATCGCACGAGCATCTCGTCGCGTCATCTAAGCATTTATAAATGCTCTTTCGAACGAACAGGAAAAGACCTAAAAGTAAATACCTACTCGAGCGAGTTCCTTTGTTTTTAAAACAAGTCCAGTCAGATTACCCCATCTCTTGCCGAGTGACCAACGATAAAAATTCCGCAACCACAATCCTATAATCGAATTGGTTTTTGGAAACGACGAGCGACGACGCCGCAAATTCCTCTCTCTTTCGTCAGTCTAGATTCGGGTTCAGCATCGAGAGCGAAGCGGAAGTTGACGCGCCGATGCACTACTCGAGTACCTATCATGTATCACTCGACGAAGGAAAACAATTCGCTCTGTCGCGAGCTTCAAACGCTACGCTAGTAAATTGAGCAATATTTTCGGGTTGACAAACGTTAGCAATAACATCGTCAGTTGCTTTACGAGTGTTAATGCGTGATGAACCGATCAACAGATGTAAAAACCCACACACGAGACAGAGTCGGAGATCATCCAAGTACCTACTCACTCGTATGCATGTGTACAAGAGAGGATAAATAATTGACAGAAAAGGGAAGACGGAAACGAAGAATAAGTAAAATAAAAGAAAGAGGCGATCGAAAAAAGGAACCCGGTACGGTACGACGACGCGACGGATCGAATACTTTAGAGGCTTTTTAGTCGGCCAGACAACCCATGGTTCGATATTATCGGCGAATCGGTGCAGGCGATAATTAAACTCTCTATAGTATACCAGACGAAGCGAGGTGAGAGTACTGAGCGTTGCTTTCAGCGCCGGCGAAATAAACGTAACCTGTGTGTGTTTGCGTGCACTCAGAGCGGACATTCTCGCAACGGGAGGCATCGCCCCATGACTCTGCGTTTCTTTCAATCGTATCGTATCGCACATAGCGCATATGTAACATAACAAAAGCGTCACATATGCAAGTCCGTAAAGGTCCACTCTTCTCAACACACTTACTTATACATACGAGTATGTTCAAGTATAGGTACTCCTCGCACCACTCGCTACTCAATATCGCCTAACTAACTAGCGTCGCGTCGTAGCAATCGAAAAATGCCATTACTTCGTTGTGATAAAATCGGATTTTCAACTTCAGCAGAAGCAAAGGCAGATGCGATTTGAGAAAAAACAGATTCGCGGAAAGTTGATTCACAAATTCCAAATATTGCCAATTACGAGAGGTTCGATTATCGAATCCAATCTTGCAATATCGATTCGGTACATTCACGCCAATTGGCAATTACCATAACAACTAACTAGAACTACGAAACGGAACCATTTAAATACGCACTCGTAACAAGCAGCTTGTCACGGTACTGAAAGTGAGGTAGGCAATCTTTATCCAGGTTACACGTCAAACTGACAATGGCACGGTAAAGCACGGCGGCCAAGCAGTTGCCCTTGTCATCGACTTTCATCGTTGCTCAAATTCGAATTTTTGTTTCGTAACTCGTCTCGATGTTCGACGACGATTGACAGAAAAATTCCTGTGGAGATACCTATTGCTTACGGACTTATGGTTAGAGTTACCCATCTATCCGTTCAAAGTGTCACGTAGGCGAAGAGAAGGAGAGATAGTATACGATTTCGATAGTTTATACCTACTCTTTTGGAATAGTGAGGGGAGATGGATTCCAAATTTTGTAAGAAAGTACCGCAGGTTGTAGATTCCAAAACGCGAATAAGCGGATAAAAATAACCTTGTCGGCCGTTTTAATAGTCACTCTGCTGGACGGATCAAGTTGCGATTCGGTCTCCTCCAATTTCTCGACTAGCGGCATGGGCATCGACACTGGGAGCAGGGCAGCGCAACGCAAGCTATGCCGCACCGCGCCATCGCCATCGACATCGACATGCCTTAGTTAGTCGTGTCGATGTCGAAGAATTCGCCTCATCCGAAAACACGGTACTCGAGTGACGTCACCGGTGTACGCACGTTAAACAGGTGGATGACCTCGAGGCGACTTCTTGTAGGACGTTCACATGCTGCCTCTTCTTTTCCTCCTCTTCTTCTTCGTCGTTGCCCCTTTCTTCGCCACCACGTCTGTCGCATCTTTTACATCGTTTCGTACAAACGCACGCATATTTCTTACGCGTCTACAAAACTTGTCGTATATGACTGTATACCTCTCCAATTCTCTCAATACATATTGTAGTAAGTACCTGTATTAGTTTCTATCGACTTTTCTCTTCTTTCCTTCGTTTCTTCCATTCTCGTCCGTTCTTTACACCAGTATTGGTAATTGCTTCGTCGCGTCGTGCCAAGCTAGACCTACAGTACTCCATGCCTTCATACTGCATTGCACTACACTGCCTTGCATTGCACTTTACTGAAACTGCGAGTCTCTTCCATATCACACGTCGAATATCCGTTATAATTAACTGATTCATTTGTTTTGTCAATCTGAGATAGGTCCATCATTTTCCATCCGAGTCCTGTTTGATATTATTCCACATTGGGTCCAAGAATGTTTGCCACTTTTTTTAGTGACCTTTTTCTTTTTTTTCCGCACTGCCACGCTATAAATTTCAAAATTTCAACAAAATCATAAGAATGTCACCTTTAAAGATTTGCTTCTCGGCTCAACTGCTTTTAATGCCAATGGGGTAAGAGCAGCTCTATTTTCCATTGGCAATGAAGCTCCTTTGCAGGTGGCCATACTCGGAGCCTTTGAAAATGGTGTTCTTCCACACAATATTCGAAATCGAAGACAGAAAATTTGAATTTCTATCTAACCATTAGATTGCTTTTTGAAGAGGACTTCGAGAACAACTTCTGCTTTGAGCTGTATCATCCCACGAGGAGGTATTTTGATCTCAGTCTCTGGAAGTGCCCGGTAAACAAGGTCGCGCCATCGCTCTCTGTCCTAGGCACCAAGTACGCATATGCCTGGAAACTACGTCTCGTAGTCTGCCCATCTAGTGGGAAGAACATTACATCGTCTCGCTCTATAGACTTGGCCCAGCACAAATAAGGAGTTCACATTTTCTGCTCTTGTAATGTAGCGATTGTATTTCAAGATTTCGCTCAAGACCACAGTGTCAGCCTTTTCTCAACTTCGATCTGCTGTAGTACGGACGCGCCGGTCCTTTTCTCCATTCAAGAGATACGCAGAAGCTGTCTCCAGTACCACATCTCCACCACGTCTATTCACCTTCTAGCTGCCTCTTGAACGAACCGCGTTTCGGAATCATACAGGAAGATCGGGAACACAAGCTTGCCTTATTTTCAGGTTTTTGCCGATCTCAAAGTGTGACCAGTTTCCTTTTAGGCGGCACATTGCGCTCTGTGCTGGATTTCCGCCTCGAATTTGCCATTTTACTCAACAATCGATTCCAAATACGTAAAGCGATCCACCATCTTGATGCCCTCTATCTTGCGAATTTCAGTTCAGATTGGTAAACTATCATTATGTTGATACCTATTTGATTTACTTACATATTGATGAAAAGGCCAAATTCTGCACTGATCTCATCCAGTTTCTTCATTAGACTACTATAGTTTTGTATCATTGGCAAATCGCAGATCTGAGGTGTAAGTTCCATGATGGATGCTTCACTTCTGCACTCAGTAATGGGGACCATTCTGATCTCCTACTTTCCTTTCCTCGCCCGCAAGAGTCTGCATTATTTTTCGAATTACGTATTCACCTTATAAGTTGAACAGAAGCGGAGATAATGTTCAGCCTGGACGTACAGGTACACCACGACTATTTGACGCCCGGTGTTTCTACCTGTGTCATCTACATATTCAATATTGCGGGTTTTCCACTTGAAGAACAACACGAGTCTGATATTGCGCTTTTCTCAAACGCTCACCGTACGTGTAAAAAAGTCTATTTTCTTTTCTGTTGCGTCGCAATCTATGGAAAAATGTTGGATGATATGACGTGCTTATTATGATTTAGCCGTCGCGAAATTATACTTCTCCGAATGGTAAACAACAAACAAGAGAACTACAATTTAGCGTCTGTTATCGTCCTTGAATGACGCTACTTCGAAAATATCGGAAAGTCGATTTCATCATCGTTTCGCGACCGGCTAATTTAGAAACACTGCGGCGCCTTCGCCACTGCTACCGCTCCAAACATCGTTCAGGTTCATCGAAAACAGCGTAAATGTGTAATGTAAACTACGAAAAGAGGATGACGATTGAACAGCTCGCTGCTCTGTGATCAAAATGTTTCCCCTCGTTGCTTCGTTCGAGTAGAGCTTTTCAAATTGATGACCTCAAAATTAAAGCTGGGTACACGAGGCGTACAGTTCAAGTCGCATACGAAACCATAGTCCCTCATACACTTCATCGACTTTTGCTTCAACACCCTCATGCTAATTTAAATTAGTTACTTAAATATATTTGGCGCGGTGTTAGCGATAACATTGTCCTAAAATACGTACGTCGGTCGCCTCGTGTCGTGTCAGTATTGTCCGATATTCAACGAGGTTGATTACCATGGTAATTGGCAACGGGGAAAAAGAAAGGAAGAAAATACGACGATTAATGTTTATCTAACTATACCACCAAATGCATTACCACCACAAACTACCTATAGAACATACAGAGCCAACCGAAATCATACGGGTCAATTCTTGTCAAGTTTAGCTATGGGCGATATCATATTTACGAGTATTTTTATTCGTCACCCCACACTGCCCTGTCCTGCACTGCCACCTCACATCTCACAAAACTACACCGTGCCAGCATTCGGTTCCTATAGTTCGCACATTGTACTTCGTACATAATTTGTAAGAGTAAATCTTTCCATTCCCATGTGATAACGATCAATTGTAATAATTTTACCATTCATTATTCCTCAAACAGTTACATCGGTGGGCACACGCGAGAAGAGATACGCAACGCATGCTCATTTTCCGCTAACTGATGAGACAATGATCAAAAGATATGGTAGGCAGTGAGGCTCCAGAATTCGAAACCATCCTGTTGAATGGTACATGTAGTGAAATCGTTTCATAAAAGACATAAATGTTAATATAAGAGGTAACATTTTATTGAATCAACAGTTCATCTAACAGGTAAAACATTCGCCCCCTCCTTTCCATGTTATTCGATTTTAACTGGTAGGTAAATTGTTTTAAGACGATGCCTATATCATTATAACAGCTTAGGCGGGTGCACACGATGCAATGTGCGAATAGTACAACTGATTTTGTCAAAGTCCAAGTCTGGGATCCATATGTTAGGGTAAACGAGACACAAGAGTTAAAAATTTGACTTTTGTGGCGGTTCTGAAATGGTCGTTTAGAAATATTTTTGAGAGAACAGTATTTTTTCCATGTCAGCGTTATATTTCTGCTTACTTCTTTTTCAGTGCTGTTATCGAAAGATATTAATAGGCCAAGAAAGTATATATCTTGCCCAATTATGGCGGTAAGTAGAAAAAAAAATCACTTACGAATAAGATAGATACATATCGTATATGTACACAATCAAGTAGGTACTTCAAAAAATTACGCAGCACAAATAACTCACCTGAAACAAAGAAAAAAAAAAGATCGTTACTAAAACATAATTAATCTTTTAGTATTAGAAGTGGTTGACATACTAGAAAAAGACGTGAAGTTGTCAATTTTTTTTTTTTTTTTTTTTTGTTTAGAAATTGGTTGAAGAATGCGACGAATTAAAGAAAATTCATCGATTAAAATGGATGATGAATAGAAGGAAGCTCCGCCATGGTTTTGTTATGCAGCGTTGATATACATACGATATAAGGAAAGTGACAAAAAAAAAAAAAAAATTGCAGTATTGTCTTGAAATAATTCAACGACCATATCGTACGCAAAGTTTTCGTATAGTCTATGTACGTGTGTTTCAAACATTAATTCCATGCCGATGCTATGAGATTTATCGCAGCCACGTTAAGTAGAGAACAGAGAAAGACCAGATACAAGCTACAGAGATAGACGAATGTGAGACATACATTTTCCACCTTATAGTAAATTAAAACGTATGTATAATATTTCAAAAAGATTACTCGTACGTTTTCAAAGAAGCGAAACGCTTCCGCTTTTCATCGATCACTCGTAGGTCTATAGGTACATTATTTCAATTTCTCACCTCGAAATTCTTTTGTCTTTGCGAAAGAATTCGACTAACTAGGTCGCATTTTATAAATTCCGGTGTGTTACTGTGTTATTATGTTACTTGAAACCGATTAGCGAGGCCATTATCTCGGAATGTAACATCGAGAACACAGTACTCCGTGCTGCTGCTGGAAAACAAGGATACTGTTATTCTATCGCAATTACTTTCCCACCGACAGATCAAATGTTCGATTGTTGCGATTAAAAATACGAGTAACGACCGCGGTAGCAACGCGACAGTAGCAGTGGAGTAGCAATAAAAGCCGCACCACCGGGCAATAGGCAACAGGTAATCCAACTCGTTACCCATACCTACATACTTATTATCGACAGTGCCTACTGCCTACTGCCTACTGCCTAGGTAGTAGGTATACTGATGATAATCGTATATTTTTGTCTTTTGATACGTACGCGAAATGTAAACGTAAATAGGTACCATTATTTACAAACATTCAAACGTGCATAATTTCGAACAACGCGATATACTTAATATCAATTCAATACACGTAGGTACAACTAATCCCGGTTTCTCTCCTGCCCTCCTAGGAGTACGACCATAAAAATTTAACCACGATAAAATGGGTGCAATTTTTAGGGAAAAGCATTCGAGTAAGTATAGCAAGTTGCCAAGTTGAAGCGACAATCGATGAAATACGATTATATTCGTTTGTAAAAGGTAGATGGTAGGGTTATTCATATTTTACAAGAAGAAGGAAACGAAACACGAGTGAAAAGAAAAGAGGCATACTTTACACTCCAAGTGTAGGTATGGCATAGTATACGTGAGAAATTTCATCGTTCGACGATGAAAACAATGACGACGATGGCGACAACAACGACTAGGACAGTTAGTATCACGAATACACAGAGTAGGTATTCGCAACAATTCGTAGGTATTTAATTTAGGTACCTATTTACTGAAGTTGAAGAGATGTTGAAATTTCACAGGTAGCTCTTATTTAAGTAAAATATCTATCCGCGATAGTCTATATAAACCAATGGGTAAAATCATAACGACGACCTCGAAATATGCCAAGTATACGTCTTACGTATAGATAAATACCTAGACCTACGCTATAAAGAGTTCAATGCTTCTCACAAGTATGTTCACACGTGCGAGATGTCCGCCAAAATTTAACATTAGGTACATCGCTCGCATAGAAGGCAAACAGCGAGGAGGATTTACAGAAAACTGGTCAATGAACTCCGAAAAGTTGAATTACACACGCATACTATATAGGTAGTACATATAGGTGTTTTGATTGGGACAAGTTTTCGAGATACATAGCTTTTCCCAAAATACAGCCGCACGTGAAAGTAAATGAAGAGCATAGAAATCAGAAATAGGATTTAAGTACATATACTCGTAATTATGCGCTGGTTTACCTACAGTTCGCAGAAACAGCCATTGTACACTGTGCAATATGTACTTGAGTAAATCTAAGTACATACATCTGCGTACGAGTAAAATGTATACCTACTTGCACTCGAATATCTTTCAATTGTAAGGCAACCACTCGTAAGTGAGCAAATTTAGTGGTGTACCCATAACCAACCTGACTGCATCTAGTCACCTACAGTCTACACCTACACTTCACCTAAGACACTGCAGGTAGGTCTAGGTAAGGTATGTAATCTGTAACTATGTGTGTGCGTGAAGAAGCCATAGCACTTGGGTCTTGGATATAGCGCGAGCTAGCTAACCTACCAACAAATTCGTACGCTACATTGTACTATAGATGTACGTTTCATCTAATACATAGTGTACCTGCGCGGTGTACAATGTACATACATTATACGACTGCGAGAACGAATATAACCAACATGGTAAGGTGAATGTACTCGCGTACTAACCTGTAGCTTCAGAGTTGAGGTTTAGGTTGTTCCAAACGATCGACCATGCGAGTATTACGATTACTAATACAACTCAACTTCAAATCTACAACCAACTATAGAAGAGTTAAAACTCGATTTTAGCAGGCCTTACATTACATAGGCGATTCTTTCGAATACATATGTTCAATGGTCGGTCAATAATTTTATGACGCGTACCTGTGTAGTGTGTAGGTGTACCTATGTCTTGGCGATTAATTTCAATTCAACGATAAGTGCAAATACAAAATTTTAATGAGGTAAAGTAACCAATGGTGAATACCTTGATTTGTTGTTCGAAGTCGAAAAATAAGGTTCAATAAATTTGCTCGATGGTAACACCGATTAAGTGAGCAGGTCGTTTTACAGCCTGTAGCTCGAAACTGTATATGGTGCATCCTCGAGAGCTCGATCAAATGCCTCATCATTTCTTCTGTTTTTTGTTTTGTTTTTTTGGGAAGGGGATGGGTTCAAAGTGTTCACTATGGGTAATTTTTGAGTACCATAAAGTTTTTGAAAAGTATACTTATGCGAACTAAAAAGATCATCACGTATTGAATGGAAGCCCAAAGTATCTTGAACACAACCATTGTACATACAATGAGTGTGCAAAATTTAAAAAAGTACTCTCGATATAAAGGATAATAATAAGTTGAAAGTCGACTAAGGTGTTTACTACTGGGTACTTTACCTCAGTTGCAGTCTCAGTCTCAGTTTCAATCGCAGCACATGCCTGAATCAACTCCCACGAGTACGTAATATAAAAAGTTGGATAGTTCTAGCCTGTCCTGTACTCGTAGTCACCGAACAGAGACAACCCATATAGCGCGGCGGAAGGAAACCAACATTTAATGCGACAGACGAGGGCGACGAAAGAAAGAAAAATGAAAGATTTCGAACGCGAGGGGGTCGCGTAATCACGTATGATAATGATGGTTTAGGACGACGATCGCGGATCGCGGCCGACCAGCCCAGCTAACGGGAATGCGTCTTTCGAGAAGTTAATAAACAGATTTTGATGGTCAGGTAGAAACGTAGAACCGGAAATCATTATCCTTTTCAACGACCGTACATACTTGTACTGGCATACGTATACCTACGTCACGTCGTCTTAAGAGTACACTCTTCAAAGAGCCGAACACCGAACAGTGCACATCGAACACGAGCCAGCCACTAACCTTATCTTCTTATACTTTTCTTCGCCACTTGCTTTTAATGTCGAACCGAACTTAGCATATTTACTACGACTTGGAGCATGCCCGATGTCACCACCGCTAACTACTATACCTACTGAAGGGGGCCGTCATGGCCCCTATGACCTGCAGTCAGGAAAAAATTGTAAAGCTAATTATAAGAAAGATTATGACCATATTTTTAAACAAAATTCTGTCACCGCCACACCAGTAGGGGTGATACCCCCGAGAGTTCGCAGTTGGGGGAGAGGGGGCGGGGTGGAGTGTTGACCTAGCGACAGCACTTCAACCTGATTCCAAATACACGTGAGACACAAGCAACCAATCACATTCTGAATACCTCCCAGTGCAGTGGCCCATAAAACCAATGGTAAGTGTGGGCCACTGCCACTACACAAAACAAAATTTTCGCTAATCTAGGCATTGGGTGGGGGGCCTTAGGGTTCCTCTCACCCCAAAATTCAAATCAATCATGGTGTCCAACCCTTGGGTAATGCGAGCTCTTCCTCTCCCTTCCCACTAATCCTACTAACCTTTCTTCTTCTCTCTTCTTTCTTTCTTTTCTTCTAATATCCTCCTACTAACCCCTAACATTTCTTCCCCTCTCTTTCTTTCTTTCTCTTTCTTCTCTCGCTCATATTTTACCCTTGTACTCCATCCAAAATCATCTTCCCGCGAAGGACGGGTCGAGGGCTGGTCCCTGATGGTTACGGCGGCGGTTTTCGTTCCCCTTGGGGCGGACTCCGTTCGTGCTGCTGCTCACTGTTAGCACCAGTCCGGGTACCCCGCCCAAGGGTGGGTACGAGCGGTCCCGACTCGTCCTCACCCTCCCCCTAGTCCTTAAGCAAAATTTCACCCCTCCCCTCTTTCTGCTAATTGTAAGTTTTTTTCCCCTAGATTTAAGTCTAATTTTATCCTTAATCTTAAGATTATCTTAATAATTATTCTGAAGTCTTTTTGTTATATTTCCTAAAATAAATTTCCGGCACCATCCCTGGATTTCCGGCAATTAAAAAAAATATAAAAAAAACTACTACCTACTACCAAATACTACTCGCATTCGAGTTAAGTAGATCCTTGATGCCTGATACCTGAAGAGTCAACCTCGTACCTAGCACTGTCACATGTACTACGTACTTAGACCAACGAGTATTTGGACTGTAGATAGGGGTACGAGGATGGACAAACCCTCCTTTTGAGAAAAGAATCAAGTGAGACGGTTGCTCTGAGGTCTGGGAGTTTTTGGCCCAAATTTGTAAATTTATAAATGAAGCAAATTTCGGCTATTAATAACGGAACGAAGAAAACAATGAAACAAAAATTCTCTCGCTGTGGGCCCAAAATTCAATAATAGGGTCTGCGGGATGCCTGAATGAGTCTATAGCTGGATACAAGCGTGCAAACAAATGATCGCGTAAACCAGCTACCCAAGACGCGGGGTAAAGCTGGGCTGAGATAAAATCATGTACCTAGGTATTCAACATTAGAGTGGTAGGTAATCGACCAGTGTGGCATAAGGCTGAGCCCAGTCGCAAGGTAGACGATGATCGCGGCTACGCATCATGCGGAAAACCTTGACGCTTTCGTGATCTTTTCACATGGCTAAACGTTTACGCGCCAGTCTGAAGAAAAATTCTATTCGTTGGCCTTACAAAATCACCGTAGCAATAGCGACAAAAATTAGCGCAAAATTCGCGCCGCAGCTCGGCGCAAATTTATATCGCATTACATAACGCATTCAGCCAGATGTAAATAGAACGCAGTCGATCAAGCGATTACAAATTGTACCGCGCCACTCCGGTGCTTCGTTACGTAAGCTTAATCGCAAATCAACGCTCGTCCGGGCAAACGTCAACCAAACTTTAGAACCGGCTAATACGAGTACATATTACCTACACCTAATTTTAATTTTTCCTTGTTACGCTGAAGCGATTAACAACAAAGGCAAAATTCCGTACACATACCCAATTACCCATCCAAGTAAAATTCAATAACTGGAGGTAGGAATATTTTGAAATGAGTGAGTGCGGAATGCGAGAAGAAAATATCCGCCTTCGAGATGTGGTGCTACCGAAGAATACTAAAAATCTCATGGAAGGACTACATAACGAACCAGGTAGTCCTAGCAAGAATAAGAGAAGATCGAAAAGTCCTACTAGACGACTTGAAAGAACGGAAAAATGAAATACATAGCGCACAAAATTCGAGAGAATGGGATCTTCATGCTAGCAGTACAGGGGAAAATACAAGGAAAAACAACGAGAGGAAGAAGACGATCAGGTTACAAATGATACGGTAAAAACCCCAAAAAATACGGTTTTGAATGGTTACGGTTTACAGTTACGGTTACGGTTAACACCCCTGCTAAAAAGAAGAAGACGAAGAAGAAAAAGTGAAAGCAATAGGGCTTTTGACTCTAGGCAAAGCCCTAAAAATCGGTTGTAATAGGGTTTATGCTGCCTGCAGCAAAACCCTAAAAAATCAAGTTCGAAGAAATACAGAAACTGTTTCAAAATTGAAAAAAAAAAAAAAATCATCGTTTTAAAGCATCAAAGCTAGGTGAGCGATTACTTTTATAATTTTTTCAACGATCAATTTTTACGGATAAAACAAAACTTTTGAATTTTTTTGAAAAAAAATCGAACGTTTTAAAAATAGGTACCTAACAAGTTTGTTCTATTTTTAGCCGAATTTATGAAGGCTATTGTGTTTGGCCCGGATTTTGAAGGAGTGGGGTGAGAAAAATTCTGATCATATTTTATTTATTTATTTTTTTCTAGAATTTAAAATAGGTAGTGTAGTACCGATAATCCCATTATTGCGGAGATCTGAAATATAGAGGTGTAGGTAACTGAAAAAATTCATTCAATCGAAAAAAAAATTACGATTTTTTTTCAGATCTTTTCAGCTTTTAATTCATTTTAATATACCTACATATATTTATATATTTTTTTGACTTTTCAATGTTTTGCTAGATGTCATTTCAATATTTTGTAACCCAAATTTCAGTACCTAGGTAGCTAGCTCCTAGCTACCTACAAGTACGGTGAGATCTCATTAACTCAGTTTTTATCTCACACTTGTAAATAATACACGATACAAGTAGCCCTAAGACCCACATACGAATGTACGTTTGAGATAAAATTTTGTATCAATTTTTCTGCTGTTGAACATGCAAGCATGCGTACTATACAAAACTGCGTATGTTGTAAACCTTCAAACTTTAAACTCGGATGGTGACCGCCTAACCCGTATTAAAAGCTCTTTATTGATTTTCAAAACTTATTCCGCCGTTAAGAAACAATAAAAAATACGGGTTTAGCCTTGGTCAAAGCATCGGACATATTGGCGTTTTCACAGTACATACTACATACTGAAATGTGCAATATGCAACATATTATGCCCGTATACAAAGCCCTTAGCCCACGTTACATCCTACATGGTGTACATAGAAATAGATGTAGGTACAGGTAGGTATAGGTACTACTGGTACGAACCAAACTCAAGAGTGTAGGTACGCTTAGCACCTCGCTCTGATACCTTCATTCGCCATACCTTACCTACACCAGAGAGGAAAATTTAGTGGCGAATTTTATTTTTCAATCGTAATACTGCGTAAATAAACAATAAAAATAAATTTAAAAAATGCACACACACTTATCGAAGTTATCACAATTGAAACGTCGGCGTCGCGTCGTGAGCAAGGTGGGTCAGGTATATGTAATGTATGTACTGGTATATCTACCAGAACGCTGTTCTCAATAAATGTGTACAGTATACACTGTGCACTGTACACCAATTCCGTACGTACAGCTCCGCGCCACGTCCGCCACCCATCCATCTCGACCGCGCTGTAAATCCAGACGCAAACAAGTGTATTATCTTAGACACCGCTAATAATATGTACTTTCGCAGACATAAACTTTACTTTATGGCGAAGTGTAGGTACGCGATATATGTATAAGTTAATGACGCGTGCTGCAAGTCGCCGCGCCGCGCCACGCCGTCGTCGTCAGCACCGCCACCCACCACTGCCTCGCCGCTCAAAACCCTAGACACGCTGAATGTCAATCGCCGACGGTCGTCGAGAGTGCGAGCTGCGTGGTTGTAGGAATACTACGCTAAGTAAAAGTACGTAGTACTGACGCCAGTCACCAGCGTATACACGCCACCGCGCGAGTCGAGGCTCGAGAGGTTTATAATTTATTTGATTAACGCTTAATTCGTAAGCGAGTGTAAAATCGCACTTCTTCGATTTCTCTCTTTGGTAGACGCCCGATTTGAAGTTGCGGTAATGATTAGGCGAAGGCGATAGTGGTGCAAGTGCAGATTTAGGGAATCACTTCAGAAGACGGAGAAAGAAGCGGGGATGCTGTGACAGGTCGTCACGAAATGCAAAGAACTAGAAGAACTTTTATCAGGGGCGTAGCAAACCAATTTAACGAGGGAGCTGAGATTTTGAAAATGCCTACTACAAAATTTTAGGTGCAAGATCCACAATGACGGATGGGAAGAGTGAAGACAACAACCAGGAGTATTCTGCGCGTCCACGTCGTGCGGGGTGGTAAAATGCTCTGTTCGATGGACTCGGAATCGATAAACATGGCTAAAGCAGAATTCTCCAGTTGGTGAGAGGCGGAGAAGTGCGGCAAGTCGAAGGCCAAACCTTAATAAATACCGCATACAATTAAGACTGCAAAAGAACAGCAGATCACCAACAGCTCACAGCACTCGATCCAGCCCCAGGAAAGCAAAGCTTTAGAGTGAGAAGGCGAGCACCAGCGCCTAAAAACTGGCAAATTCGGCTACTAGCAGTACAGGGGAAAATACAAGGAAAAACAACGAGAGGAAGAAGACGATCAG